>JAVYIG010015833.1:0-34037 GCA_035222895.1 Strongylocentrotus droebachiensis | reverse complement strand
GGCATACGTCCTCTAGTTGATAAGCATAGTAGCATACACATGCTTTAGCAGTCACGCAAAACACATATTGGCAAATTATTATTCAATAAAATATGAAAATGTATACTATTATCTAGATCTATTATTTTTTTAATTATTTTCAAAATAATTCCATAAATTGGAATATAAAAAAAATATTCCACCTTTATGAGCGACAGTGTATGTATACACATTTACGGAGAAGTAGTTCTCCATGGCCTTCTACATCAATAGACGAACGATCATGATGATAGCACTTAACAATAATTAGCTGTTGCCAAATTAGTATGCAGATTTTCGATTCGATTTTTCTTTCCTAGTCTTTATACGTTTAACGGTGCTTACAACATTATTCAGTTATTGGTTGCTTACATATTCTAGGTCTCGATTAGTAAAGATAAAAGCGTAGTGAAACAAGACGTTTGATAAAGTAAGCTATGAAAACATTTGTCCAGTAAAGTCATATGAAAAAAAACATAGTCCCTGTTTCTCACCTCTATTAGAAGACATTATCATGACAGGGAACCAAAATTTATCGGTTGATAATTGCAGCCACATATTCGGATGGACAGTCCGATAGTAATCCGGCAAATCATCAGTAGAGTTATATGTCAGGTGGAATATCTGCGTTCTCTCTTCGAATACGTCTTAGATCCCAGTGTAGATACGAACGTAGTCACGGATTGAGTGCAGTCCCACAGTCAAGAACATTATGAGAAACCAGCTCCCTTGGACATTTCTGACATGCCATAGAATGTTCTCTAGATTATTGTAGTTGTTACGGTAGCCAGGAGATAACGCATCTATAATTTCACCCTCTCGCATATTGTACGTTGTATTCGATATGAACACGTCTGAAAGTATAATGAAATAGGTATAATGCTTTTCCTGTATCATTACCAAAGAAACGATTTGGATTAGAAGAGTCTCTTGAAAGTCTCTTGAAAAGATGTTAGAAAAATGTATCTATAACCGGTTATATTCATTCTGTTTTACCAATAAAATTCTCACAGATTCACAATATGGCTTTAGGAAAAATCACTTTACTACACTTTCTTTGATTGATTTACAAGATAAAGTCTTGTCAGCAATTCATACCAATACATTTTGCATTGGAATTGTCATGGACCTTTCTTAAGCCTTTGATATTGTTAAACATAGAATACTTTTATCCAAATTAGAACACTATATGATTAGGGCTTACCACTATCTTGGTTTTGAAAGTTATCTTTCTAATAGATCTCAATATGTAGTTTATAATAACAATTCCTCAAATGTTCTTCTATTACACACGGCGTACCACAAGGTTCTATCCTAGGTCCTCTACTGTTTTTAATTTACATTAATGATCTTACACATTCTTCTGACAGATTTAATTACATTATGCACGCTGACGATAGTACTTTAATTTACACCCAATTATCTAACACTCATAATTTACAAAATAATATCAATACTGAATTAAACAGAGTAACAAAATGGTTCAAGTCAAATAGATTGTTGATAAAAACAAATAGTAAAACAAATTACATTACTTTCTTCCATAGGCAGTCAAATTCCACTAATTTGCTTGATAATTTGTTTCTAAAAATAGATGAGGTTCCATTAAATGAGGTTAAAAGTATTAATTTTCTTGGCGTTTTTATTGATTTTAATATGCAATGGGACACTCATGTCAATAAAGTCACTCAAAAGGTATCTAAATGATTTGGTATATTATACAGATTAAAAGATTCGCTTCCACCTTCAGCATTATTACTACTTTATAATTCATTCATGCTCTCATATTTAAATTATTGTGTTGCTGTTTTGGGTAATTGTAGTCGAACTAAATTAGATAAATTATTTAAAATACACTAAAAAAACTCCGCATATGCCTTGGATGTCATTATCGTGCCCATTCTGCCCCATTGTTTAGAAAATTGAAATCTCTTAATATTTTTGATTTGTACTATTACTCCATTGCCCTCCTTGGTTTCTTTAAATTTCAAAATAAATTACCTGTTAATATTTTTCAGACGTTCACTCTTAATTTCCAGATACATAATCACAAATACCCGTTTTAAGGATTCTTTTCACTTATGACCAGTAAAAACAAATAAGTTAATGAAATCAGTACGACATAATTTCCCTGTGATTTGAAACTCCATCCCCAAAGATGGTTCTGATTGCAAGTCAGTTAATTCCTTCAAAAAAAAGTTGAAGCAGTTTCTTTATCTCAAATATGTATAGTTTTTTTATCTTATGTTTATATTTGTATATATACGTTTTTTTTTTTTTTTTTTAATAAATGTTTTTTATTTTATCTTTGTTTTTGTTTATCTTTGCTTTACATTATGCTAGAAATGCTTTGGGAACTATGCTTGTACAAGGCCTAAGGGCTTTATTTATGTAGTTCCCCCATTTCATTTCTAAATTTGTTCATGAATAATTTTGTAATCTTTTGTATCAATGTAAATTTTAATCGAGAATGAAATAAATTCAATTCAATCAACAACAAAATTGTGGGAGGAAAAGGAGAAGGTAGAGAGACTGGACCGAGAGGGAAGCAAGAACTAACCAGGAAGGGAACATTAAGACATGGAGTGGAAGTGCAAGAGTAGGGGCTGTGCAAATACCTATCAGTACATGCTATGTGACTTTTAAACCTCCGAATGCTTGAGGAAGGAAGGATATAAATACCTCTACTATTATGTAGGCTAGGACACACGTCTTCATAGTCATCGCAACAGTTGTCATTCGACTTGCACCATCTGTCACAGTAGCAACCCTCAGGGTTACAAGAATACTCAGAGCTCGTACAACAGCTGTTTGAACACGATCCGTTATTCTGTGATGGTTCAGTAGATTCTGAAGAAAAAAGCAAAAACAACAACCCCATGACCCATATTCTGAAGTCCTGATTTAACTATGATTCTAGGTTTAAGTCTGGTTTATTAAACTTTGTACAGACATTCAAACCCAGTGTATGGCGTATTGATAAGATATCGAGAAAAGAAGAAACCGTTACGACCAACTACTACAAATGATTAGAAAACCCCTTCCACATTTACGGTGGCGAGGATTCTTTGCTTCGCTGTCGTTTTACACCGAACAAACGACGATTTACATTACCATATTGCCCGTCGATCTGCAAGTGCTGTCCGCCAAGCAGTTTTTTTTTTGACGTCCGTTAGTTTGAAAATTAATTTGGATACTTTATTTGCTTATTGAATTGTTATCCTTAATATTTTCTAAATCTAACGTAATTTTTTTTTTCTGTACATTTGTGTGATTTAAATTATACGACAATTCTTGAAGGGAAGAGGGAGTTTGGGGTATTTTGTGTTATAATGTTTCCATTCTGTCATTATTTATCATATTATTCGAAACGTATATGAGCTTGTTTTTGTATTAATCTATAAAATGTGATTTTGTTGAATGGAAAGCACAATAAGAAAAATATTCAACAACAAAAAATCTAGTCACTACTCGGCCCGTCTTAATTCACCAATAACTATTATGATTTAGGTAAAGGAATGCACGTGAATTGATGGGTGTTGGCAGTGGGTTATCCCAAAATAAATTCAAATTGGTTTCATTAGGGACTTTTAGATTGAGTGAACGAGAACGACGTGTACGTCCATTTATCATGCGTGTCCATTACAAGCCATTTTAACATTTATTCCTATTTCGTGATATCATGAATTACCATTGCTTTACAACAGACAATTATTTCTTGATATCAAGAAATAGGAATAAATGTTAAAACGGCTTGCCATGGACACACATAATCAGTGGACGTTCACGCCGTTCTCGTCCACTCAATCTAAAAGTCTCTTTTACTAGGGGTGTTACGTCTTCAAGTTTTATTTTGTTCCGAGAAAGAACAAATCATTTTCCTTTTTAAGGTTTGGCGTATAACATCATTCTTAATGAATTAGCCGACTTCGAGTACAGCTCAAATATTTCAAATGGAGAAATGGACCACTTTTATGCTGACTGCGTGCTATTAAGTATGCTTACCGGACGAGAACATATTTGGGATTGGGATTGAATTGCTAAATAGGCTGGTACTAAAAAGATTAACAGAAAGTGAATTAGTTGTTTAATGGGAGAATTATATCGTGATTATTGTATGGATTCGGTGCCGATGTCTATATATCGCCCCTCTCCGCACAGAATTTGTTCATATGCGTTTGTATCAAAACAAATATACATGGATAGAACACACAAACTTCGTTTATTTATAAAAATTATTAAAAAAACTAGTAAAACCTGATGAGATACGTCTATATAAAGTAATGTCGATTCACAAATCTCGAAATGTCATCTTTCATGTTACAAATCCTAAATTGCATGTAAAGTGAATGATCGAGTGCGTAGACATGGTCAAAACTACACCGCCGCATTTTCTTGTGAAAATAACACAGTTCTTACTCTGATTTTGATGAGATTTCCGGCACACTTATTCTTTAGAATATACGGATCGAGATCAAGCAAAAGTGTATTACGACAGAGAAATATTATTACTTTCAAGTAAAATGATTGATGTACACAAATAAGGCTCCTCATCATAGCTATACATACGGGAGAATCATCCGACCATTTACCCTTTTCAAATGTGATTTCCCTATATCCCACCAAGCGGTAATCATCTTCACATTCAAATGAAACCGTTGCACCGGATGGAAAGATATCTCGAGGCTCCTGTCTGGAAACATTCAGTAACCACCCTAGTCCAGATTATTCAGTCCGTTCTTTCTTTTTATCCCCCACACACAACGCGGTATCTCCGCTAATCGCGCAATCCCCAAATTTCCGTATTCGAGGTCCAGATTTAGAGGAATGACTAGGTCTACTTTCAACGTTGAGGGTGTGTTATTTTATCCGCTAATTGGGTGCGCTAAACGAAAACGGTACAGAGGCTAGACTATAACCACCCGTGCTCTGGGGTGGCTATAGAAAAATATAATTTCTCTTTTGAGTTCTTTTAAGTCTTTTGCAGTCTTTAAGTTACATGCTTAGGATATGTAATTGTAATATGTATATTATTATCCTTAATGCGTTCAATTACTTTTAACAATATCAGATAATTATGATAATATTACACCATGAGCACAGTCTTAGTTTTATTCGAGGCTTAATTCTTCTTTAAGTTTATGGCAATGTCTCAAAACGTCAGATGGATTCCGTGCAGACTAGCGTGCCTCTACCCGAATTCATACACATCTGCCCCGTGTACATGTACATGTATATTGTGCGTGTGCGTGTGTGTGTGTGTGTGTGTGTGTGTGTGTTTGTAACCATATACTACACTAGGACTCGTTATCCTTAGTGATTATGAAGGTATGGTATGGTATTTATTTTTCAAATCATTTTTCTTTTTCTTTTTAAATACAGCAAAACTGAAAAGTACATAATTATAAAATCAAGAATATATTGAATGGCTAAACAGCCTACTCAGCTTTGTTAATATTGAAATTAAATGAAAAGTGAACTAACAATACAAAACAAAATACAGCAATACGGTGAAGTGAAGGACAGCATTTTAATCAATGTCTCTTAATTTAATTAATAAGGGAGTTTACTCATGGAGAAGTTCCACTTTGAGCATCTTAGAATAATAACTGCCAAATTCCTAGATGTGCTTCATGAATACCTTTTGTTTGCCCTCTTGAAAAGAATACTTCCACCTGCGTATCTTAGAATGGACCGTTGGGGCATAAATGAATAATGTTACATAACTTTCATGAGCGCATATCCAGTATTCATCTCTGGTGGGTTTTACCTTTTTGGTACAAATGACCTTTATCTGCCTATGCGCAAATTGTATCTGTAAACTCCCTTATTAAAAGCTCCAGTGTGGGTATGTGTGCGTTTGTACGTGCGTGTGTGTGTGTGCGTGTGTGAGTGCGCACATTTATAGATTTTATTCTGTATCTTATTTTTAAAACCCTCAGGTTAATGTGTTTTTTATTTTTGTCTACTCGCTCTATTTATTGAATGTTATTATGTATTAATTGACTAAAAAGCGTCGGTGCATAAAATTCACCTCCTTATTACTATTTCTGTTAAATAATTTGTTATAATTCACATATTCAATGGAATATAATTTATGTTGAATGGAATCAAATAAAAAAATCGCGGGAAAAAAAAAATCATTTTAATAGTTTAACATACCTTTAAACAGCACGTGTACGCTGTGAGATGATGAAGACCCACTGCATGTATACATGCCAGAGAAAGCAGTAGAAATTGGACTCAGTTCTATTTTATGAGTATACAACCTGTGCCATTGCTAAAATATAATGGAGAGATATGACCAACTGACATTTTTCAAAAAATTATTACGTATACTCAACTCACATGAATTAAGGCGCCGAATCTTCACAAATGGGTAGAATGTATTTGCCTTTTCTTGTTATTCCCTCTTCGTTTAAACTTTGGTATATCTAATAGATCGACAGCCCACAATAAGACCGAGAATGAAGGTGTTGTATGCTGTCGGCCTGTGGCCTTAGTATACTTTCCTGAAGTCACTAATGGTGGTGTTTCGTTGTCTGATCCCCATGCCTAATGTTAACCGTGTTGCTATCCCTGAAAGCACTTGTATGAGAAATAAATTTACCGGTAAGTCTCCGTCATTCACGAGAGGGGTTGTCAGCCGAGGAGGTCTTAATCTTGGACTTGTGAGTCTGCAGAGTACATTAAGATTCAAGGGATTTCCACGATGCACGTAAACCACGACTGTACCATTACTGGCTACCTCATGCGATGCGCCGTGGAATAAGACTTTTGTTTGTACAGGTTCTATGAAGAAACAACATTAAATCGTTGATTATTAATCGAGCAATTGATACATTCTTATTCTTCTGCAACATAAATGAACATAGGCCCACCACTATAGTGCAACAGTGATCAAAATGGTCCGTAGTTATTCAGTTAGATCCCCTTGTTATATCAGACCCTAGACCTTAAAGGGACTTGGTAACATTGTTCAGATGAGAGATAGTGGTGCTAAGGTAGTGACTTCAATGCTAGATGTACAATTAAAGATAATCGAAAAATTTGAGTAAAAACGGACCATTATTCATGGTACAAATTGGGAACAACAGATCTGTTCGATTCCTTAATTCTCCCAACTATATATTATTACAATTTAATTACATTTTAGGTAAATGTAAATCGTCACAAAGCATTAAAATGTCTCTGCGTTCCATTCCAGACATTTAAGTGTTGACAGATTTTTTTTTACAGCCTGTTTTATGTCTTTTTTTCATGGAAAACGGTTGGGAAAATTCAAAGATGGTTGGGAGAATTTACTGTTAATCACTGTTAGAGGGTGTCATACAATGACGCATTCAAAGAAAACCATAGATAACTTCGTGGTTTGAGGATTCTTTCAGGATTTTTGCATGTCAGAGGGTTAGTACAGTAGAAGGAATATAGTAAGTAACATTTTATACAAACATTAAGCAATTTTTTCATCTACCTTCAACAATGTTACCGAGTCACTTTAAATCACATTTAAAACGAAAACTAAGACATCACACTAACTTCGATTGCTCTCTCTCTCTATCTTCCCCTTCCTTTCTCTCTCTCTCTTTCTTTTTCTTTCTCACACATACACATTTAATTAGTCTATATACCTCTCTTTCTCCCTCACTCAGCCCGGCCTATCTCTCTCTCCCCTCTTCCCCTCTCCGTGAACTATCTTAATCTCTTTCTCTCTCTCACACTCTCTCCTTCATGTTTCTCTCTCTGTCTCATGTTCTCACCCCATGGGCGTATCTAGCTTTTTGCCAAGGGGGTGGTTTGACCCAGTGGCGGATCCAGGATTTTTCAAAAAGCGAGGCGTTTTACTGTTTTACTTGTTTTTCTCTCTCTCTTTTTTCCCCCTTGTTTCCCCTTTTTTAACTTGGCCGCCCAAGGGGTAGGGAGTTTAAACCGCCGAACCCCCCCCCCCCCCCCACCCTAGAACCGCCCCTGCACCCATTCTCCTCTTCTTCTTGCTTGCCTTTCATAATACCCGTTTCACACTCGAGGCGTCATGCTAATCAGTCCACGATAAATTAAAGCAAAGTTTCCACTACTAATTGTATATTCATCTTGTGTAGGGTGTCATTATCATTTGATGCGTCAGGTTCAAGACGCCCGCAACGGGTAGATGAACCGGAAGCTGGAAAATTGCATTAAGGGTAAAACCAAATAGTTGAGACCCTTTTTATTTTCTAAGAGGGCTTGAAATCTGTTACTGCAAGGTCTTCATAGAAGAAACAAATATGTTTAATGACTATTCATTGTCAGACTTCAAAGACAGGGAACGAACGTTGTTTGTTGAATATTACGCCTTGCTGATACCCAAGAAACAAAGACGCGACTTTTGTTTCATCCTTTTATCCTTTCCTTATTGCCCAAAATCTTCGGTTGAAGCGCGTTAATACTCACGGCATATTGGTTCTTCCCCGGTCCACTGTCCTCCTTGACAAGTTCGTCTTTGATCGCCAATCAGTCTATGCTTTCCAGGGTCTCTACATCTAGCAACTATCTGGGTGCCATCGGGCAAGATGGGACGGTTATGGTAGCTAGGCATTCTTTTATCATTCACAAATTGGCGAACCTGTCCTATGTTCCCTAGTACCGAACAAGGTTTTTCTGGAGCAAAACGCCACAAAATACAAACAATATTGAAATTAGTCGAAGGGTCTTAAACATTTTGCTCTAAATTGTCTTTCTTTCTTGTTGTTATTGTTCGAAGTTTGAGGAATGCAATTAAATGTTATTCTTTGCAATATTTTATGAAAGATATGCTCGCAGTTCAGCTGAGGGGGTATTTGTTATCCTTGTGTTGGGTGAAAATGTTCCAAAATTCATCTCCTTAAAGCCGAGAGTTAGAAATAATAGGTGAGATAACTTTGTAAGATACCCTTTTCATAAATCAATAAGATTTGGATAAAAACTTTAATTAAATTCACTCTACTTTTCCTTTGAAACCAAAGGAAAAAAGACACTATTAGACCTGATTGAGCCTCACCCTACCCTGCCCCCCCCCCCCACACACACACACCGTTTTAATACTAAAATTCGATATCAGTCATGGAATTCCAAAGTAAAAGAAAAGAAAGAAAAATTGTTTACCACATCGAGGCCAGGGAAGGATCCATGTTCCATTAGAGCATTGTGACGTCACAGATTGTTGTGCGACAGCACCCGCATCGCATTTTACTGAGACTTGAACCCTAGACCCACTAGGAACACCCGCCGACGAGGTGTTACCGCCACCACCTATGACCGTGTAGCGCCCCAAACGGTCGGTTTCAGGCATGCATGGCGATGAACCAACTAGGAAGGATATAAATAGACACATTTATTAACAAACTTAATTCTCCAAAAAAGATATAGGGTCATGTATGTCGAGGAAGTTCCGCTTTACCATATGTCATGGCGTGTTCATACATAAATTTATCACATAGAATGGTTTGTAAAGTCTTGGTGTGGTAAGAAATAATACACAGATTGTGTTGGATCACATATCTGAAATCACACTTGTACGGCACCATGCACACACACACACACACACACACACACACACACGCTCAAACTCACACACGCTCCTGAAAACACATGCACTTTTGTTTTAATTTTTTTTTTTTTATTAACTCCAAACAATACAAATTATTGTTGTTTTCCTTGACATAATTCAAAACATTTTCATTACATAGATTGTAAAATTGATGACAAAAAAAATGAAATCAGTTGTGACATAAAACAAATAACCCCTTCTAACCAAACATTCTACCCCCCCCCCCCCCCCTTACCACCATGCGACACACACACCACCCGTCCACACTTCCGCCACACACGGTTCCTAGCCTCCTCAGAATACCACACCCACATACACATACCTCACACCCACACCCCTGTCACACACGCGCCTACCTTACACACCCTCACACACACACACACACACACACGCACACGATCTACGTACTCAAGAATAATAAGAGCATTCATCATATGAAAAGCTTGATTTCAAAAGGAGCTAAATCCATATTTTATAAAAATTGATTTTTTTTTTTTTTTTTTTTTTGTTTGGTCTTAAAATAATGATTTCTTACATGGGGACAAAATGCACGATATCACATTCTAAAATTTCACCGGGAAGTATGAAAAAATGTAGGTACAGATTCATGTTTCATTCCAAAAGGAGATCAATCCAATTTGGTTTCATTCCAAAAGGAGCTAAATCCACTTTGGGTACTTCTGAGTAAATCCCCTTTTTTATTTCTCCACTTTTCCTTTAGCCATGTACCTTCATGATGCTATATATATTAAAGTTGCCGCCATGGACCAATAATGTTAGTAAAATGTATACCATTTTACTGTCCATATCTGGGATGCAAACCTGTATGGGTTTTTCTAAACTTTTTTTTGTATCCCAAGACATGTATATATTTTTATATTGTCTGAATAAAATCAACAACAAAAAAATCATCTTCTGGTGTGCTTTCTTCCCCCACATGAACATTTAATCTAATGAAATATCTTGGATTGTGTTTTTGTTATTAGCTTGTCCAGCTAATATTTTATTAAAAAGTCTGATGATCTCATGTGCACACCCTGAAAGTATTGCATGTAAATTTACTTCTTTAAAACAGATAAAAACAGATAAAACATCGACTTACCGCAAACTGAAGTGAGAAATAGTTGAATATAGATCAATCTTTTTTTTTTTTATAGATTGTTCAGCCAATATTTTATCAAAATGTCGGATGATCTCATGTACCCACAGTAAAAGCCTTGCATGATAATATATCTTTTAAAAACAGATGAAACACAGAAAATATCTTCTTACCGCAATCTGAAGTTAGGAATAGTTGAACATAGATCAACATTCGGACAATGTCTTCAAATCGCTTTCCTTCCATCGTGGCCAACTGGGTTGACTGCCTCAAGGTAAAATGTGAGATTATATCTTTTGTAAGTGAGACCTACATTATTGCATCGTGCTTATCAACGTATTATGTTTATTTATGTTGTGTTTAATTTCAGGATGCCATTGGCATGGATCTTTTCTGAAGTTCCGGTTCACTTTCCGATTCTTTCAGGAAGCGAAATGAAAAAGTCGTTAACCTGAAACCTTTCATCATCTCTATGACGCTAAAATGTAGTTCTTTTAACCCGTGAACCGTCCCTATTTATTTCATGCCTTCCTATGTTATGGTCTACAAACACATACCCTATATTTGACACTCTATTACAATCATTAATGTGTGTTGAGTGAAGCCTCATTCAGTGCCTATGCACTAAATATTCATATCTGATTGATACAAGTCTGTAAAAACCCAATACACACACACACACACACACACACACACTATAGGGTGCCCGGGAGCGCTTTGGGGGCTGAAGTTCCCCTCACGCGGGGACCCCAACACGGACAGAAGGAGGAAGAAGAAACAGATGAATGCTCCATAGAGACCGACGATTTTGGAACAAGAAGCTGTAGATAATTCGTATCTCGGCAATCTTGCTTTTACTTGATACAGAGCATCCAATTTATACATGCGATCAATAGGTACCCGGTCATAATTAATATGTAAATAAAGAAGAATTAATAACTGAATGGGGATCTATTCCAAAACTAGCGTGTCTTAGTTGACCACAAGGTGATTCTTCTAGGGAACGCAGACCTAATTTAACCCCTTGTAGCATGATTAGAAAGTCTCATATTTTCTTTAAATACGAACGATAGGATGCTTCAATATACTTGAATGTGAAAGACCTTTTGTATTCTGTCATGTGAATTGTAAGGAGAATTTGTATGTGATTTAATTTGATTCGATTTTACCTAGTTTATTGAATTTAAAAACAAGCATATACACTTAAAATAGCAGCCGAAGGCTGAAACAAATTTAATTTACAAAAGGTTTAAATTACATTAAAGTACAGTTACTGTACTTTAATGTAATTTTCAACCTACAGTTACTGTAATACTAATAATAATAACATTGCCAAAAACATAAGTCAACAAGGAAATTGAAAAGGCAGGGAAATGATAAAGACAGACGAGATTTATTAAAAAAGGAGACAAAGTAGGAATGACATTACCAAACAAAAGTAAACGAGGAAATAGAAAAAAACAGGGAAATTGAAAAGACAGACGATATAAAGCTTGAAATAGGAGAAGAGGGTGAAATTTAGGTGAAGTAATCTAAATAATTTAACAAATGACAAGGAAATGCCTTTTATCATTGTTTGCATATTGGAAAGTACTTTACACCCTGGAAATGCTTGGATGGGATTGTAGAGAGTAAATAGAAAAGGGAAGAGATAATTAGAATAAATCAGTTTGAATCCATTTAGTTCCCTTTTTAGAAACTATACCGCATAGTGCTGTATATAACAACTCTATGCTTTACCCTCATCGATCTAGATGCTGAACAGGCGTTGATGAGTATTACCATAGAAGTAGAAGTAGAGTATTTACTGCGGTCTCGCTGTAGACTGCTGGCTCAGAACCTCTGTTATGAATTACGACTGACAAGTGAGTGTGCCTGCAAACTGCAGATGTTCCTATATTACCCTTACAAACTCTCCATCTTTATGTCTTAATTTTTCGGCCAAGCTTTACTCTTAAGACAACAAAAAATCTTTCTTCCGAGAAATATACCTCTCTTCCTCTCTCTTTCATTCTCAACCTCTCAACACCTTTTGTGATATACCTCTCTCCCTCTTTCTTACATTCTCTACCTCATTACTTGTTCAATTTACTGCATCCGCGTGCTGATTTAAAAAAAGAGATATTTTGACACAATTTGCCTCTCAAACGTATTTTTGGTAGGAAGCGTTTTACCGTTTAAGAGCAGTGCGCATGTCTCACTGCACGGATCCATTGATAAATTCACGCGCAACCATCACATTGTAGCGAGCGTGCCTGGCCCCCAAGAGAGGGCGACAAATAATTATCTTGTTTAATCTTTGCTTCTCAAATTTGTCTCTAACTCTTGAATGTCAAGGATGCCGATTATACCATGTGTATATGTTATTCGTTATTATCAAAGTATATGATTCAAATTAATGACTGCGAGGTGAGAGGCGTTTGTTGTTGTGACATGGAGCATACTAATACATACAAAAGAAAGAAACATGTTTATGGACTAAGATTTTTGGTTCAACTTTAACAAACAAAACTCAATATTTATTCAATAACTACATCATTTGCAATATTCACCACTGTTACATATATTAAGGGAACCTTAATTACAAGCATAATGCTTCCAAGGTTTCCTCCTCATTACTGTAGATAATTGTTAGCATCATAATTATGTATTTAATGACTTGCCATTACATCGTTTGAATTACTGTTGTATCAATCGAATATTATGTACATGTTTTGTTACCTTGTATATGCCTTACTTTGTAAATTCTTTTCATATGCAGTTAATGTGGAAATAAAACCTAAATAAAAAAAAAATATATATATATATATATATATATACTTAATTAACTCTGACTAATATGTTATCAAATACGAATAAACCGAAAAGATTTGTATTGTTTGCTTGGGGACTAATTTGCTAAGTTCTAAAAGATAATTGCTATGTTCAATATGTATAGGACTATCATAATTGACTTAGAAATATATTTTTTTAATAATAAACCAACACGCCGTTAGTTTATCTAAATTCCAATATATACCGACAGGGAAGTTATGTACTGGGGAAGTTCTGTCTCTGATTTCTATTTAAACGTGAGGGGTAGATGAGCTCGTGCGAGCCTCTTATACGTACATATATATATCTATCCAGATACCAATAATATAATAATAATATATTTCATTTGCAAAGCGCACTAAATATGCGCATATATTCTACTGCACTGCAAGAGCTCGTAAATGCTGTGCTATACATACTACATGAACAAGTGAGTTTTAAGTCTTGATTAAAAACAAATTAGCGATGGGGCTTTCCATATTTCTTGTGGCAATCTATTCCGTAATCTAGGGGCAGCACAAAGAAATGACCGGTCTCCGAGGGTTACTTTGGTTTTATATGGGGGTATTTGCAACATAAATGTGTCTTGTGTACTACGAAGGTTACGACCATGAGTTTGAGACTTAACATTCAACAATTCAGTAAAATAACTAGGAGTTTGACCATTTAGATTTCAGAGCTTTGTAAACTATCATTAATACTTTTTATGTGATTCTCTGACGAACTGGCAACCAGTGTAGTTCCTTTAGAAGTGGGGTTCTTCGAGAGAATTTAGGGAGGCTGCACATTAGTCGTGCACATGTATTTTGGACCCGCTGTAACTTGGAAATTTGTGAGTCTGGACATCCGTACAATAAACTATTATAGTAATCTAGTTTACTAGTGACACATGCATGCATGATAGCTTTCATGCTGTCCTGATCACAGTATTTACGAATACGTCTCAAATTATAAATCATGAAATCTTGTATATGCGAACGTGCGAACTTACTTCATAGCTTAACGATAAAATGACTGAGTAAATTCACATTTATTCTTCTACAGATGTTTTATACAACAAATTAAATATCGCATACTCGAGGTTAATGCAATTTAGTCTTGGGTACTCAATTATAAAAGCAAAATCCCATTGTGCGATATAGGATAGTTGTCAGGGGGTAGTTTTCCTAGATGATGGATGTCGTAGGGGGTAGTTGTTTGGGGGTAGTTGTACAGGGGTAGTTTTCCTTCTGGGTAGTTGTCTGGGGGTATTTTTCCGGGGGTAGTAGTCCTAGAGGTTGTTATCCTAGGATTCGTTATCCGGGGGTGGTTGTCCAGGGGGTAGGTATCCGGATACGCAGTTTTACATCAGATTGAAAGCATGTCGTGATCAATCCCTGCTACTGCATCGAAAAGTAATGTTCGGTCAAATTATCCTGCAAAACAAAAATATATGGATGGTAAACAAGACTTCAAACATTTCAGTCATTTCTCATCATCTCGAAGAAATCGTTAAGATCATCATCGTTACACTGCAGTTGTTTTTGTTCATTTAAACTGTTAGCAGTGTAAGTGCAAGAAAGATAAATAATTATTTATTTCTTCAGACAAAAATAATGTGCTTCCCCTTGCATAAATCTAAAATTGGAATTTTAACTTTAATAAACATTTACATAGTATGGACATTTTACGGATACTAACACGTTTGAACTATCTGATGAACCATTTGTCAATAAATTATTAAACCGAATGAAGCAGCAAAGTGTGAATGTATTGCTTTCATTTTGAAGAAGCTGTGCGAAGAAATATCAAAAAATGGGCAAATTATAGGAAAGTTTATATTTTATCATTGAAAATACGAATCATTTGCTTTAAAGTTGTGTAAACTTCAAATAAACACTTCAAAAAACGTGTTCCAAGACCCTTCTCAGAACTTCAAATCCTGGCTTGGAAGCGAGGTATACGGGTACTGGATCGTGACGCCATACTTTGGACAGAGAGCTGGAGCGGCAGCTCGGAGCGCTAGCGAAAATTACACATACACAAAGTTTACACGTGCAAGGCTGAATAGTGAAAGTGGACTAACAATCTATTGAATTCATTTAATTAAACTTTTAAATTGCCTATTATTCCATTTGTACCTCATAAAATTCGAACGTAGTTTATTTCTAATTCGATACCAGTGATTTACAAATGTTGCTGGAATATTTTCGGGGATTCTTTCTCACTTTTTAGTAAATTATACTTTTGTATGCTTTTGTTTGAAAAGAAATATACTTGTGAAGAGGCCTACATGTCAGGGCCCGCGGAACGGCGGGGCTCGGGGGCTCAAGTACCCCCACCTATCCTTTTTGTTAAAGTATGCTAAAGAGGAAAAAGGGGAAAAGGGAAAGAAAGAAAAATAAGTGACCTGCCAGTGACACAATATATTTAGGTATTAAAATATGCTCATCTGACCGTGATTAAATGCCTAACACCCATGAGCTACCAGGGGCTCTGCCCCTGGACCCAAACAAATGCCCGCACTAGGACGGGCCCCTTGATGCTCATCTGACCGTAATTAAACGCCTAAAACCCAGGAGCTTCCAATGGCTCTGCCCCCTGGATTCCCATCTATGGCCCTAAGGCGGACCACGGGATGCTCATCTGATCGTAATTTAATGCCTGAAATCGTAATTTAATGCCTGAATCCCCTGATCTTCCGAGAGCTCCGCCCCCTGGTCCCCTCGTCCATTAGTGAACTGCCAGTGTCACAAATAAAGTATGAACATGTGTTCATCTAATGCGGGACCTTGAATGCTTATCTGACCCGTTATAAAATGCCTTAGATCCCTGAGTCAGTTCATAGGACTCAGCCCCCTGGACCCCACGCCAATTAGTGACCTGCCAGTGTCATAAATAAGGTATCAAAATATGCTAATCTGACCGTAATGAAATGCCCATACTCCCTGAGTTTCCGGGACTCTACCTGATCGTAAATACGTTAGCCTCACCCCACCCACTATGAAAACGTTAAGCGGGGCCTGCATGTAAGAGTGGTAATGATGATGCTTTTTTGTTCTGCCCCCCCCCCCAATTGTTTTTGCTCATTACGCCATTCCTGGCCACCGTTACGTACCAATATCTGGCTTGCATGATTTCAAATTTGCCCCCCCCCCCAAGAAATTCTACCTGGAGAGGGACAACAAAACGCGACTTAAGAGCCTTCATCAATATACCACAGTGTTCAACGTGGTTTCATAGTGTATCAAAATAATGGCAGTTGGTTTCATTAAGATTACAAACATCATTTTTTTATGGTATTATTTAAAACACAATGTGTATTAATAATGATCTGCTAAATCAAAACGAACATATTCAAGAAGCAAAATATACAGAGATGCGGCATGCAAGATTTTCCTTGTTCCTTAAATATTTGGTGTCAAACATTTTAACATCTTAATCATCATCGCCTAACGAAGATTTATGCATTTAACATTAGACATGGACATGTTACACGTTATATTGTGCCCGCTCAGGATGGTGATCCGAACATTTGCTTTGGCGATAATAACCCCGGAATTTATCCCGTCAAAGTTATAGGGTTAGGGTTCGGTTAAGTGTCGGATTTAGGAATAAAGCAATTTTTGGTCACCGGAGCGTGTGTCGTACAATTCTAGGGATTCTTTTTTGAGACGCTTGATTTTTTCGTTAGCTGGTTTGAGAAGACAGAAATGTAAATGGAGTGCTCAGGCCTTCAATGGCAGCAAAAAGGGGAAAGTCCAAAACAATGATAGAGACGTAAACAGCGAAACACTTGATATGGTAGGAAGGCACTGAGGGTGAACATCCAAATGCCAGGGGCGGATCCAGCCGGCGACAGGAGGGGAGGGGGCCGGGGGCAAATCGTGAGAAAATATTTAGCGGCGACTCATCCAGCCGGCGAATAAGCGGGGGGGGGGGGTAGGAGCACTATTTTTTGTTGTTGGCCAATTCGTGAGATTTATTTTGTTGCTTGTGGGCAAAATAAACTTGAAATAAACTTAAAACTTGAATGATGAAACAACAGTAGGCCTAATCATTGTAATAACAGGCCCATGGATGTGGCTACCATGGTTAAATAAAACCATTATAAGATATGATGTTGAGCAATAGTATATATAAGATTATATTTTTCTACTTGACTATACTTGTAACACTCAATCGGGTTTACTATTTCAATCATACCCGTTATTAGGATATAGGCCAATTTAATTTCTTGAGTTAGGCCAAGACCCTTTGATCTCCCGAAATTGACACCACATTTTACTTATGATGATTTTACCCCGCAAAGTTACTAAACCCTCATAACTCAGTTACAACTATGTTGTCAGCCTGATTATTTTGGCAATATGATATTATTTTTCTCTCAAGAAGATTCCCAATGACATTTGCCCCACATTATTGGAACTTTGGAAGTATGCTATTCCGTTCGTCATGGGCCACCCTGTTTGACAGCAAAGGTTCGTTTTGGGGGAGGGGCTTGTATCATGGGGGGGGGGGGTAGCACACCGCTGATTAGATGAAACACGAGAAGGAGAAGGTACAGTAGAGGTCGTATTATTTTCGTTCACGTTAATTACGCTCTTCTGTTTATGTTTGAAGGACAAAGAATCGTTCCTACGTCCCTTTTTTTTTATTTTACCATTTGATGGAATTTAACAAAATCTCGATTGCTTTCTTTTCATTTTTAAATCGAGTTGCCAGATTTGTGACTGTGCTATGAATTGTGCATGATTCATTTTACTTTTGGGAAAAAATTAATTGAATATTTTATTTTATTGGAGAGTACCCTGTACTTGTTACCTGCTGAAAGGTGTATTATTGTAATATAATACAGTTCAAGTATAAACAAAATGTAATACAAAATTGTACAACCTCCCCCATCGCTCATATCCCCGTCTCATTCTCTCTCTCTCTCTCTCTCTCTCTCTTTCATTCCGTTTATAAACTTTTTTATTTTGTTTATTTTTCTCCTTTCAATATATTCATCCCTCTAACCCTGTTTATGTTACTTTGTAGCGCAAATGTACGCCATCAATACTTTGTATTATTTCGTTATCAACTAATTATTGTATATATTGTATTACGTTATCTATGTAATGAACATGATAAAAACAATAAAACTTGATTATTTGAAAATTTATCGGATTTATTGTTCTCTATATTTGCCATGTCTACTTTTGGCATCAGCAATATTTTGTCGATTGTAGCAATGTTATATTCCTTCAAGAAATCTTTAAGAATTAGACTTAATAAGCCAAGTCATTGATATGATATCAAGATGTTTTGACAAATCATCAGTTTGATGAAACTCATCAGTGTAAGGTAAAGTTCAATATTTCTAGAATAATAGTACCTCGCATAAACAAATTATGAAAAAGGAGGAATTTCAAGTATATTCACAATCACATCAATTATTCTTTACCAAATGTTGATACTTGGGTAAAAAAAGACAAGAAAAGGGTGATTTCATTTTATTCATCGCAAAAATATGCTTAAATGTAAAGGCATGCGGTATAAATGAAAAGATAGAGATTATTTAAACAAAATATCGAAAGAATATTTATATATACTGACTTATTTTACATTCAAATCGTACAAATCAATGGAACATTACACAAATAACACAAACGGTAACTACAAACATCAAATTTAACTTACAGATGTACTGCGCTAACTAGCTGACTATTTCGGCCTCATGGACCTTTAGATCTAACCTTTAGACTAGGCCCTTACATCAAATATTTCGGTCTTGTCCCGGGAGTGTCCCAATAGATTCAAGATTCAATTGTCGTTTTATTCACGACTTGTCAAAAAGTCTAAAGACTAAAAATGCAAGTTTACATCAAAAATACAATCATGTAAAAAAAAAAACATTAAAAAACATATATTTATATAAAGAAAACATAGCAAATGGGGAAAAATATATATATATATATAAAAATGAATAAATTTTTACATAAAAAAATGATGCTCAGAAAAAAAAGGAGGTTTGCGAGAGCAAATCATTTGGTCTCGTGGGCTATCGGTCTTGAAAACTCTCAGTTATAAAAAGGGTCATGAAACCAAAAAAGCTGTATATAGGTCAAGAATACTAGCGATCGAGAAGACTGTAGTCCTATATAATCTTAATCAAATGATTTTACTTGAAAGATGTACCATTTATAATGTTATCTATTTCGTATAGCCGTAGAGTATATATCTGTTTTACATCAGATTTGAAGCATGTCGTGACTCATCACTGCTGCTGCATCCAAAAGGAATGTTCGGTCAAATCAACCTGCAAAACAAAAAATATATTGATAGTGAACAAGACTTCGAACATTTCCGTCATTTCTCATGATCATGACCGAATCGTTAAGATCATCATCGATACACTATAGTTTTTTCTGGTCATTTAAACTGTTAGCAGTGTACGTGCAAGAAAGAAAATTGATTATTCATTTCTTCAGACAAAATGATGTGCTTCCCTCTGCTTAAATCTAAATTAGGATTTTTAACTTAGACATTTCCTCCATTTTCTTCACCCTTGATAGAATATACTGAATTATGGAAATTTGGCGGATATTTAACATGTTTGAACTATGTCATGTGATGTACATGTACCATTGTTCAATGAATTACTAAAAATGAATGAACCAGTAAAGTGTAAATGTATCTATTCTTTTTGTATTTGATGTTACTTTATATTCAGTGTCCACACCAGACGTGCAAATTGACGATGTTCCTTTCAAAGATAAAGTTGAGTACTGGTCATGCGATTGCATTGTGAAAGAAACAGTGTGGAATCGACCAGAAAGGTTGATCATCTAGCATATAATAATTTGTGTGTATTGCAATTTCCTGGAATCATCAAAATGATAAGAAATTTGGCCAAGTCTTGGTAAAGTTACAAAAACTGTACACGGAAAGATATATATGGGACTACACGAATACGTGGCGTAAACATCCTACCCGGATTTTTACGATTTTACATGACATATTTAGAATATGAAGGCATGTGAAGAGCCATGCTTTTCAGGGAACATGTCTTATCTGATGTTGTTCCACACTTGCGTAATAAGAATGATAACGCTCACAAGTTATTTTTCACCTCTTCCCTGAAATCAACCTTCTCTTTAAATCCTAAATGGGAGGTATACAAATTATGAAAGAAAAAGGTATACATGGTAGCATTGTCATAAAAGTGCAAACCACAATGGCCTTGGACAATAATTTTTGAATTTGAATTTGATTGGAAATTTGAAACTTGAAATTTGAATATAAATTATGATTAAAGACTGAAATTATAGGAAAAAATGATATGCATGTATACATGTAGATGAAGAAACCAAATACATATGTTAAGGGAAACAATATTAAAGGCGCATTCAAAGACTTTTGTTGAAAAGTGCAAAATGCCAACCTAAAAAAATAAGACAAAACCAAAAAGCAAAAGGCAAATAAATAACATCACAAACAACAACCCAACAAGAGCACGACAACAACAGAAGAAGAGAAAATGTGGAGAGAAAAATGATTCGATTAACAAAAATAATAAATGAATAAATTAGTTAAATAATTATGGATTGATAAATAGATAAACGAAGAAATAAATTTACCACTTAATACAAATAAACGAATAAAATGAAATCATTTAAAGTCGTTACTATTTTTTTCTCTCGCATTGATCTGCCGAGGACCCATGTAACATTGCTAATTTCGCTTTTAATGACAAATTAATGGCAATGACAAAGAACAGAATGAGCCAATTAAAGTAATAAACATTCAGTTATTGAAGAGTTGAGTTTTATAATAAACATACATTTATGCCATTGGATTTTATATAGCGTAAATCCAATTAAACATTGCTGAATGCGCGTTTCATGACAAATTAATGACAGTGACAATGAACACAATAAGGGAAAAAATAGTAATAAACATTCAGTTGATGAAGAGGTATGTCTTTAAGTTCTTTTTAAAACAGTCAATTGAGGTGGAAGTGCGGACAAATAAATGAAATGTTAGGTGCGGAAACATATATATAAGGCTCTCCATCATACCTGTACATACGGGAGGATCATCCGACCATTGACCCTTTTCACATGTGATTCTCCTGGATCCCACCAAGCTGTAGTCATCTTTACATTCGAATGAAACCGTTGCACCGGCTGTAAAGATATATCGGGGCTGCTCTCTTGAACCATCTAGTAACCTCCCGTGCTCTGGGGCGGCAGGGACTTTGCATGCAGCTATAGAAAAACATAATTTTACTTAATAAAATTTTCTTTTGAGTTGTTGCATTCTTTAAGTTGCATGCTTAGGACATGCGTTCAATCACTTTTAGCAATATCAGATAATTATGATAACATAACACCATGGGCACAGTCTTAGTTTTATTCAAGGCTTAATTCTTCTTTATGTTTATGGCAATGTCTCAAAACGTCAGATGGATTCTGTGCAGACTAGCGTGCCTCTACCCGAATTCATACACATCTGCCCTGTGTACATGTACGTGCGCGTGTGCGTATGGCGTGTGTGTGTGTGTGTGTGTTTGTAACCATATACTACACTAGAACTGATTATTTTCCCACTGAAACCATGGGGCACATGATTATTCATATCTCACTAGATAAAGAGAACATTTTGGTAATTTGTTTTGCAGGTTTTGTGGAGGGCGGAGTTTTAGCCTTATAATTGGACCTAAAAAAAACGTATGGTGGTGGTGGTGGTAGTGCGGAGTCGCTCATTATCTCGTCCTTACTTATGCTCGGATGTAAACAGTTGTTTGCATTCTTGTCGTTGTTTTTGTTTTCTTGTTAGTTCCTCTTAGTTCAGCTGTGTACCCTATAACAGCTAGAGAGTGAGTTTTTTTTGTTATCTCTCTCTTTATGTATTTATTTACATTTTCTTTTGTTCGAGGGTCGTCATAGTGAGGTAGGGAAGCCATGGGAGTTTTGCTTGAAGGTGAAATGTTAATTCCATGGGTCTTATGTTTCGTGTTTGTAATGTAAGGTGGTTATTGGTGTGTGTATGTTCCTGCTCACATCCTGTTATAACCTCGCTCCATGATTCTTGAGGAAAGCAGTCGTTATAGAGGAATGTCTCTCATAGCTAGGACCGACTGTCACGTTCTGAAAGACCTCAGTAGACATAGTATTTTGTTCAGGCAACACGTGAATTGGGTTTATTGGTACTTGTGTATATGTCATGACCGGGTCAAATAATGTAAGAGGTATGAGGGACAGAAACAAAAGAAGAATATTTTTGAATGGGTTAAAAGAAAGGAAGGAAATATGATATTATTCCAGGAAACCTACAGTACTTCAGAAATTACTTGCTCCATGCAGGGCTAGAAGTAAGGATTGCCTCGGACCAGGATTTTTGGAATAGATGTGGATGGGCGTTATGTTTTTCTTAAAGAAGAGATTGATTTTAGCAAACGTTTATTGTCCGACAAGAAAAAAGGTACATCAACAGTTAGACTTTCTGGAAAAACTTGACTTGTGTATCTCAAATCTATAATCTTGTGATTACTCTCTTAAATTAGGTAGTGATTTTAACGTAATAGTGAATGGAACATTAGATTATCTGCGATCAACAAATGTCACGCGGCACAGTTTTAACACAAATCTTGATATGATTGAAGGAAATACGAATTCAAAGATGTGGAGGAAAGGAAACATAGACGTGAAGCAGTACACATTTAGACAAAAGAGACCGTTAGTCCGAACCCGGTTAAATTATTGGTTGGTATCGAGGAATTTGAAAACTCAGTGGCGAATTGTGGCATCATACCATCGATTTATTCTGGCCGTGCAGGTATGAATTTAGAAATGATTCATATCAAAAGTTATTACAGTTCTCATGGTAAATCGTATTGGAAATGTATTTTTTTTTGGTTCTGATAAAGATTTTTTCGAGGGGATGATCGATGAAATATTAACAGTTAAGAGGCAGTGGGCAAAGAATGTGATTCCAAGTTATTATTTTGGGATGTTATAGAAATGAAAATGTGAGGATTCGATAGAAAATTCTCGAAGAATTGTCCACTTCTATTTCTACTACAGGAGTGGACGAAACTGAAAACAAAAATATGCAGTTGAAAAACTTTTATAACAACTCGTTAGAGGGACATAAAGTGAGGTCACTTACGTCTGATATGAAGAAGGAGAAAAGAATAAGAAATATTTTGAACAGTTGTTACATTCAAATTAAAAGAAAACAGTAATAGAGGAATTATATGAAAAGAGAAATTCAATTACAAGAAATAAACGTGTGATATTGAAGATGATTAAATTATGTTATGAAAAATTATATTCGGAAGAAATTAGTGCACAAAAGAAAAAAACAAAAAACAAGTTTATTTGGTGAATGAATGTAATTTTTTTTAAACTAAGAATTAATGTTTTGAAGTGTTCGAGACAATAGTTTGTATTCTGAAGTCTGGTTTAGATTAAACCTAGGGTTAAGTCTAGTCTTGGTCTCGCCTAACTCTAAGAATTAAACCCAGGTTTAACATTCCGTTTCTGAAGTCAGGTTTAACTTAAGTCTGGTCTAACTTTGTACATATATGTAAATCAGGGGTACACCTACTATAAGTGTGGTTTAAAGGGACTTTGTAACATTGTTCAGATGAGAGATAGCGGTGCTAAGGTAGTGAATTCAATGCTAGATGTACAATTAAACATAATCTGAAAAATTGAGGGAAAACGGACCATTATTGATGGTACAAATTGGGAAAAACTGATCCGATCGACTCCTTAATTCTCCTAACCATATTATTACAATTTAATTACATTTTAGGTGAATGGAAATCTCACAAAGCAATAACATGGCTCTGCATTCTATTCCAGACATTTAGGTGTTGACAGATTTTTTGTAGCCTGTTTTTATGTCTTTTTTTTCATGGAAAAACGGTTGGGAAAATTCAAAAATGGTTGGGAGAATTTAGATTCAGAAGCGTCGCCCATCGACGCCCGTTCGAAAACCCGTTGAACTTTGTTAAAAATGTTCATATTGCGTGAATTAATTTCGGATTTGGGGCATCGTAGTTGGATAATCCATACATACAAACATAATTTTACGTTTTTTGCATCCTGATTCAACAGATTTGTGAAATCAACCATCACAATGTTACTAAGTACCTTTAAGTCTGGGGGTGTTTCATCAACTAAAATTGATTTCGATTTTTAAAAACACTTTTAAGGCAAAATCAGTTTTAGCTTAAAACTTGAAGCTTGTGAGCTGTTTCATCAAATCAATTTGAAGCTAAAATTGTTTTGTTTTAATTAAAAAAAAATAAAAAATATCTGCATAAAATGAAGGACTCTGTAATCAAGACTAGTCAATTTTCCTGAATGAGGTGTCATATGAAAGGGCAGAAACTCAACTTTCTAGAAATGTGACTTTCTCTTTAAAATCCAGATACCGCCCGCCAAACGACTTTTCGGTTTCCTCTCTTCAAATTGATTTTAATCACTCATGCGTGAAATATGCATTATAATGAGTTGCATTAAATGAAAGAAGAGGATCTAAGCTATCCAAATATGTGTCATGTATTGATTATAAATGTGATTAAGTTATGATAAAACAACGATAATTCTCGGTTTCGTTTTTTCTGGGACGCACTGTATATTATTATTGTTTCTTAATTTTGTTTTTTCTAAATCTAAAGGATTTATATTTTCTGTAAGTAAAAAGTTGCCGTAGTAAATCGACACGTATCCTTTTGTTGCAGTAAAAACAAATATAGGAGTCCCATGTCTTTAGTTTGATGTTGTGTTCACGTAGTTTGAAGCTGTGAATGCAATGCACATATTCGAAATGCGTCCAAACGATGTAAACACATGCGAGTTAGAATTAAATTATAAGGTTGGATTATAGTTTAGAGTAAATGGATTGGTAGGGGTTATGATAAGGTTAGACTGAAAGTATGGGTGAGTTGTACTGAGCATGTGCAGTAGAAGCAGACTACATCTCCGTGGTAGTTAAACCGTGGCTTAACCGGGTTTAACTAAACTTGGCTTTCAGAAAATTTAATGAAACTTACACCTAAAGTCTGGTTTAGTTAAAGCCGGGTTTAAACCTGGGTTTAACTAAACCGGATTTTAAAATACGGGCCAATATATTTTCATTTATGGGACCCAACAGATGTTACCTATTGATTCAAATTAGTATATTATACAAGAAGAACATTTATGAGGGTTAGATTTTTTTTTTTAATTTAGACTTAAACTGTTAATTTTTCATGTTATTGATATTTTTTCAATCAATTTTAGAAATTACCAATTTTGCAACTGAACCATTATATAAAGTTCCCGAATCAATTGTTATACAAAGGAATTGATCTATATATAATTGTGTTACACTTTACTGAAAAGACGTGTTGGAGGATTTGTACAATCTGAAATTCGTTAAATGAATATGGCACAAATCTTGAATTGGTACTTCAGTCCCCAGAAAAAATTATACTGGCAACAAATTAATACAATTTACGAAAGTAGATTGCAAAAAGGCTGAGTGTAATATATTTCATTTGTTTTCCCATGAAATTACTCAGCTATTTTACATCAACTGTAAAGATGAGAAGTAGGGGTAAGGGCTAGATGAACAGATATTGGAAGCCTATTACTATTGAGAATCAATGAGGGCGGAGTAAACTGTGTTGGATGCTGTGTAGTTCCATTCCCAGGGGTGGGACATACGTCGGAGTAGTCGTCACAGCAGTTTCCATTATCAATACACATGCTGTCACAATAGCAACCCTCAGCATTACATGAAAACTCGGAGTTCACACAGCAGCTATCTGAGCAGGATCCGTTTCTAGGTGCTGGGGAAAAAATTATTAGAATAGTTGGTTTCCTACATAATACATGCAAAAAATGAAATACTGAAAACAAAACATGGGCCTACCATAAAAAGTGTGTATTGTGGTAGTACAATATCATAAGTTTTAACATTTTAACCACTATAACAAAATTACACGAAAGAGACAAAGACGTATATGCATGTACACTTTATACAATTAATCCTATAACCATTGAAATTCCTACTACTTGTAGTGACTAAAATGTGTATGGGTGTGTGTGGTGGTTGGTGTGTCTGCGTGTAATTGGGTTCTTATGACTGCGATTTTACTTCTGGGAACTAACCTTTAGCGTTAGCATATAAACTACGTGGATTGGAATCAGTTTGAAGACGAAGACAGACAGCCGACCTTACCTCTAGCCTATCTCTTAATCATTTTTAGACATATTATATTGATATTTTCTTGTTATAGTCATACTTTAAGATTTAGTTCATTGTACCTTGAGTATTCCGAAACAGACATTTATATTGTCACATTTTATCACTTACTGCGTTAACCAAGGACACGTTTCTTCGTTCTAAATTTTATTGTATGTAGCCTGTGGCACATTAAAGAAATTACAAAATAAATTATCTATGGACAGTTCAGGTTGAGACAATTTTTTTAGACATGTACTGGCAATGATCTGTTAGTAAATGTCCCTGTGTCACAGAACTATTTCATCAAATTAAAACCATCTTGAGAAACCTTTTCAACAATATGCCAGATGTAAAATATAAACGAAGCTTACCGCAGTACTCATCAGATGAATCTACACATTCGCTAAATCCATCACATGCGGCAGACCTGTGAATACATTGTCCGTTCGTGCACTGAAACCGACTTCCATCACAATCTAACAAGGCAAAATATTCGAAAGAGATATAACATTTATTAGAAATTGTACAGGTCTTAAAATAGTTTTAACTCCTTAGGCTAATTAGGACTTCTTTTAATTTCTGGCTTTTAATCAATATTGGTTTTTATGATGTTATCCTTCGACTTGATGAATCGAATGTTAAATAGACTTGAATTCGTCACTTAGACGATTAAGGTGATACGTATCCTCATGTTTTACATATTGAAGAATGTATTTTCACGATTTCATTTCTTATAAAATGCTCCTCCCATTATGGTCTATCCATATGTCTAGTTTCAACTGTATAGTATTGATCATTGTGGATCTATGGACGATAGATTAAGACAACATGCTCAAATAAGACTGGAATGTAGAATAAAGATTTCCTAAAAAGTCACCTCCCTTAGAGAATGAACGCAAAAATGAAAAAATTGACATGCCTCCGTCAATCAAAAGAATGGGCCATGATGCAATTGTTAAAATGAAAAATAATGTCACCTTCCGTGTAGAGAATCGTCTTAGCTACAACATATCAAAAATTAGAGAATACACGCAAAATTGGGAAAATTGACATGTCGCCTTTAATTGAAATTTGTAACTATGATGACGTCATCAAAACTTTGATGACTTATCTTGTAGAAATTTGTTTGAGCTACAACATATCTAAAATTGGGAGAAAAACCATAAATATATACAGAGATACAATCACTTTCCCAAAGTTAGTATGACGTCATAATATGCAAATACGTTTTTGAGTTCCAAGGCTATAATGATGACGTCACGATGTACATTATGGCCAAATAAGACATAAGATCATATTTCGTCGCCCTTATGCCAAAAGGGCCTTAACTGCTTTTGGCCATTCCGAGATAATCGCGTTTAAAGGTTTTGGCCTCTCTAATAATCAAAAGTTTGTGGTCGTTTTTTTGCTTTTGAAGCCAATTTCGATAAATGTGTTAAGTTATTAAGTTTTACATGAAATGTGTTAAATTTGTTATAAAATATTCAGAATTGTACATGCTATGTGCAAAAAACATGTTAGGGCCTTTTTGGAATAAGGCTTGAATGTAGCGTATTTATGCCAAAAGGGCCGTAACCTACTCGGCATTATGCCAAAAGGGGCGTAACCTACGCGGCGTTATGCCAAAAGGGCCTTAACCTGCCGTTATAGTACGCGTAACTATGCGCGTAACTATGCGCGCGTACGCGCGCATAGTTATCGCCCTTTTGGCATAAGGAAATTTTCTTGTTACGCAACACCTTTGGTTTGCCAGAAAGGCCCTCCTAACGCAAATGGATCATCCGTGTAGGTTAAGGCCCTTTTGGCGTAAGGAAAAAGATGAGATACGCGTTAAGGCCCTTTTAAAATTCATAATTATCTTCATAAATAAATCGAATTTCAACAAGTGAAGCACATCATTTTAAAGAGAATGATGAAATCTACAAGGTGATGTTAATAACTCAATAACCCCCAAAATCGGGTTAAGGCCCTTTTGGCATAAGGCCGACGATTTTTGACTCATACTTTATCTAAATATGAAAACAAATTGGCGGTAAACAAACGTACAAAAGGGCTATAATAGACTATTTATAGGCATGTTTTTGCCCATATATGCCATGTTTTACAAGAGCTCTTGCGCACGGACATTTTTCTTGAACGGACTCTCATTCAGTTATTAATAGCCATAAAGAAATAAACATGGAATTAAATTGTTCGGAAAAATATGGGTTATATAATGAAAGATAAAAAAAATAGTGATTCTATGTTGCGTACGGCAATAACGAACAGAAACGCGCGCGCATGCGCGAGTGCGCGATTATTTGGAAAATGCTCATAATGATCTGAAACGTATACGTATAACTACGTACGTATCACCTAATAACAATTCTTGACTAAATCAATAGGTGATACGTATAACTACGTACGTATCACCTAATAATAAACAAATCTTGACGAAATCAATAGTTGATACGTATACTTCGTACGTACCTTATACAAGTTCTGAAAAATTTGCAATTCCAACTTTCAATTGAAAATTGTGAAATGATCCCACCATCTGATTGTAGTGGTACGCTCATTTGGGCAACTCATTTGATCTAAAGAGGGCGCTAGAGTCATAGAAGAGCCGGGCTGGGTTGATTAATTGTATCCACCTAAACGTTAGATAGCATTAATAATGTTTCCAATAGTATGCCGGGAACGGGTAAACAACCCCTGATTTTGAATTATTGCATTAGATTAAAGTGTTCATTTCGATAAGCACGTTGGAAATGTATTCCCGCATTAAGATTTACAGGTGTTCATTTCCAATAACACGTTAGACAATAGACTGTTTTGCCGGGGACGCGACATTCTCGCGAAGAGATAGACTCCTCCCATTTTTGTCGGTAACTAGTTCAAATCACTCTTATCTATGATGCTTTGTCATTGGTTATAATTAATTAAAGGTATAACTCCTCTCTTAATTGGTCGGATGACCTAAGGGTAATTTTATATATTCCGTCTTGTAATTGGTTGGCTGCGTAAGGGTCCTCCTGGTTGGCTGGGTATATCATGTGATATCTAAGCCACGCCGCAGTATTTAAATGCCATGTGCGGGATTTTGTAGTCATATTATTTGAGAGTTTATTTCATTCCGTTAACATGTAGGATGTGCTGCTAGTTTACTGTCGATATGGCCGCCCAGCCTCTGAGAGAAGCAGCTTATTTAAAATGTTTATACAATAATTAATCTTCGTTTGTAACGATTGGAGCTTCGGCTGACTTATATAATTAATCAAGTGGACTTCAACTGTAATTGCGAGCTTCTTTTGTTTTTATTTATATTTTAACTTGTTGTCTTCAACTCATTAACTGGCCCACCACATTTGGTAGTACGGATGGGGTCAGCTTTCTTTCGTTAACGGGGAAGTTTGCCGTTGGCTTGCTAGCGATTATCGCTGGTTCGTCGTGCCGACCCACCACTCGAACTCGATATCATTTTGCTCGGAACACAGAAGTATTTTAGTTGCTGCTGCTGAACTGTTTCTCACCGCTGGAATTAACGACAGATTATCGTGGCGTTTATTGAAGGCATGTGTTGTTGTGGCTCAGCGGAGTAATCCAGTACGAAAAGGGCCAATGGGCAATTGGAGGCCTTTCTTGGAACAAATTGCATATTCTTCTCGGTGAATGTGATTAGGATCACCACGGAGAGAGAAGTTTCCTGAGACACCCCTCTTACCTGTTACCAACACGTCCGCGACGGGAGAAAATTCCGTGAAATTGAACGCTTTGGTATATACTAACGAAAAATTGTTTAGTCGACTGCCCCTCGTTGAAATGTTTGCACACCATATCTACTTGGGCGATCTGATACGTATTACCTTGAATTGGACAGTGAGAACTGAACTGAAGTGATAAATTGAAACGTCCGTTGAATCTTGGATATTTTTGGATTTTTGTCCTAGCTATTTAATATTAATTTAGGTGTCATCAACTGTCACTAAAGTACCGATTTTGAGTGAAATCAGTTTAGTTTTCTACAGTTGTGTTTGAAATGTTGAGAATCGATAAAACAGGTTTTAATTATACACAGCCAGCGCCTGGATAGTAATGCAGCTAGACTATGTCATGTGTGCCCGGGCCGGACGCTGTAGTGGGCCGGCCGAAAATAACGGCTCAGCCAACACAAAAATGAACAAATGGGACTGTATAAAAACAATTCTTGCGATAAAACCAAGTGGAAAACAACAGTGGCATGGTCTGATTACGAGTGGAATTTATATATTTATCAAATGAACGAGAAATAAATTGAACAAACACATTTGATAACTAGTAAATGAATGTTACCGACGGAAATACATCGATTTACTTACGATTCGTGTTTTCAATTCTGCCGCACACGATATGATCGACATAAAATTTCAATAATGTCGTCTGTGATTTTTGTTCAACAATTTCAGCGCCAATTTCAAGAGGAGCAGACGAGGTGGTGTTTGCGCACGCGCAGGGGTTTTGTACCACTCTTTGTACTACCCCTAAGGGCAGTACATATCTAGACCAAATTATGACGAAGTTCAACCCCCCGGGGGTTTAAACCTCCTTTGTGAATCAGACAATAAGAGGTTTAAACCTCAGAGGGGGGTTTTGTACCACACTCATGGTACAGAACCTCTTTGTAACACTGTTGTGAATTCGGGCCTATAGGTTGCAAAAAAGAGCAGTGAGGTGATTTGTAAAATGCTTTTCCTTGTCTTCACTAAACCTTTATTTACTCAAGTAATACTTTTGAATGTATTCGATTTGTATACATTAAGACTGGCCATTTTTATGTTTTCTTGTCAGAGATAGATCTTACCATTATCCCTGAAACGCTATTATTCCATTAACTCATCCACTCCCACTGTACTCGATCAAATGCATATTTTCACATCCCATATCCAAGAACTTCAGTTTCTCAAAAGACTATTTACTATGCAGGTCCCGAGCTATGGAATGCATTGCCACCTAATCTAAAATCTGCATGCTCTTAGAACGTTTTCAAGAGACAATACAAAGAAAGGCTTTTACAATCTTATTCACATTGAGTCACCTGTTGTTTGTTGTTTATTTCAATGTTAATGGTTATATCCCTGTTTTTTTGGTATTAATATCATTATTCTGCTTGTATTAACTGTACTTCTCATCTTGCCTTTCTCTCCTTCAATTTACCTTCCTCCCCCCCCCCCCCACCCCTCTCTCTCTCTCTCTCTCTTTCTCTCTCTATCTCCCTCTCTCGTTTCTCTCAGACCCAACTGTTTATGTATTATCTTCCTCTTGTTGTTGTACATGCAACAGTATACAATGAAATGTATACATCACAACGGGGTCGAATTCACAAGATCTTTAAACAGATTTTTAATCTGATCCCTCTCTGAGTTTACTATGTCCATCTTTTTATACTTGACATACGTGTATGCGTTAATACGCAATGTTATGTATCTGTTTGTATATATTGAGTGAATAAATGATTTCAATTGAATTGAATTAATATAAAAAAGCATAGTCCTTGTTTCTCACCTCCAAATGAAGTAGACATTATCCAGATGTAGAAACCCCGGTCAGTACCAAGCGAATCGGTGGAGAACTGAAGCCATATATTAGGATGGACAGACCAATAGTGATCAGGCAAATCATCAGTAGAGTTATACGTCAAGTGGAATATCTGCGAACTCTCTTCAAATACGTCTGAGATCCCCGTGTAGATTCGAATGTAATCACGGATTGAGTGCAGTCTCACATTCCGGAACGTCATGATGAACTGGCGCCCATGGACACTTTTGACATGCCACAAAAGGTTCTCGAGATTATTGTAGTTATTAGGGTAGTTATGAGAAGAAACACGTATGAGTTCACCCCCTCGCATATTGTAAGTTGTATTCGATGGAAACATGTCTGAAATTGTAATGAAATAGATACACTCAAAAAGCACTGGTAAAAATTTTACGTATTAAAACTGGTTGGTTAAAACAAATAACCTACTGTTGTGTAAAGTGCCGTGGTTTAGTAATAATGTGGTCGGTTAAAGCTAGTTTCAGTTGGTTGGTTAAACAATTAACCAACATTTGGGTAAAATGCCGTGGTTTGGTTCGCTTAGTTAACCAAAATATAGAATTCCCGCCGTTCGACGGTTGGTTAAAAGTTTTGATCATGTGACATGAAATGTGCCAATAGACAACGAGAATCACGCGTCTCAGTTTGCAACGAATTTCATCAGTAGAATGGTATGGTAAATATTCGTTTAGCTTACCTTCAAACACCTTAACTATTCCTTCCAACTCCCAAGATAAACATCCTTTTGACTATTGACTCCATTATGACATCCCGGATGAAATTCGTTGCAAACTGCGACGCGTGGTTCTCGTTGTCCATTGGCTCTTTTTTTTTCTTCACATGATCATTACTTTTAACCAACCGTTGAACGGCGGGAATTCTTTTTTTTTATTATTAAACCAAGTGCACCAAACCACGGCATTTTACCTTAATGCTTGTTAATTTTTTGTTAATCAACCAACTGAAACTAGCTTTTACCAACCACATTATCACCAAACCACGGCATTTAACACAACCTTTGGTTAATTTTTTTAACCAATAGGTTTTAATACATATACGTTAGGCTTGGGGTTGCACTATGTGGGAGAGAGGGAGGATTGTAAAAGTTTGAATACGTAAACATTTTACGAGTGCTTTTAGAGTGCATGAAGGGAATATTAAGACTTGGAGTGGAATGACAGTACAAGAGTGTTCTAGGGTGGCAGAAAACAAAGATGTTTTGGAAAATGTTGCAATCGATCTCCGAGCTTGGAGAAGTTAACTGATGGATAGATAATAAAATGTCATGTAGCATCTGTCTTTTGTTGTCTTATCAGTCTATGTCCTAGCTTGTCTGCATATTTTCTTCTCGCATTAGTTCCTCCTTGCAAAATGGTATTTACCAAGTTATTATTCCACCTAGTTCCATGCCCATATGCCCAAACCAATACTAAAGGGTTCATGCTATGTGAATTGTAACCTCCAAATGCTGTTGTGTGTTTGGTGCGCCAGAGATTCCTTTTGATGATTTGGCACTAAATTAACTGTATATATTAGCATAAACATAACTAATACATTTTGGAATAGGTAGTCAAGTTTCCCCTAGCACTAGGTAATGGAATAAATGCCAGAAGGAAGGAATGAAATGAATACCTATACGGCCATCTATGCTAGGACAAACGTCTTCGTAGTCATCGCAACAGTTGTCATTCCACTCGCACCAGCTGTCACAGTAGCAACCCTCAGGGTTACAAGAATACTCAGAGCTCGTACAACAGCTGTTTGAACACGATCCGTTAT
>JAVYIG010015832.1:0-34038 GCA_035222895.1 Strongylocentrotus droebachiensis | reverse complement strand
CTTTTGCGACAGCCACGTACGTACTCTAGCCAACATTCTCTCTTCTCTCCTTCCATTTCTCCTTTAATCTATTCATATTACCGGTATACTCTTTTTACTCTGAAAGTCTTACATACTTTTTAGAGAAATTGTAATTTTTGTTAAAAATAACATTATAAATAGGCCTATAGGCCCTACTAATTATTACCGGTAGGCCTAATACTAGTTATCAGAAGCAGGGCAGTCAACCCTCCCTCATTTGAAGGGAGTGTCACGCCACCACGGTCATTCTCCCGCTGCCCCAAAAGCTCGTAGCAGGAGACTCCCACCATGACTTCCTCCCGCTCGCCCGCCGATGTAGAATCTCCCGGTTTATGAAAAAACCTCCCGCCAAACCGTACCGTATACCCCTTTCCCTCCCCCCCCCCCCCCCCCCCCCCCTTCCCCGGCTGGCTAAGTCGTTGCGAAATTTTTCCTCAAAAACTGGCCAAAAAAAAATGTGCTCTCCCTCCAAACTTTAATACCAGATGGTAAATTTCTGTGCCTAAACTTAAGCCGTCGGTCCTATGATTGCTTACTAACAAGCACAGTCAGGTAAAATAACCACAACTAAACTCAACTAGATCTAGGTCTATATTGGTTTTGTAAACCACGCGTTCGTCTGCGTGCACAAGCTTGTGTGTACTAGAACGTCTATCGCAGTATATACTATGGGTGGAGGAGGAAGAAGGAAACAAATCAAATGCGTGTGAAATCAGGTAGGCCTATAATACATGTACAGACTCACCTCCCTGGTGAAATGCAGTGCTACTAGCTATGTGGATCGGATCGGAGCAATGGTGGTTTCCTGTACTTTTCACGAAAGTGTCATTTCTGTCTACAACTTGGTCTTGGGCAGCTTGAATGATGGAAATCAAGATTCTACGTCAATAGTGGGAATACGATCCGTAATGCCTCGCCCCGTAGTATAGCGTGCGGGCGCGCGCTCATTACCTCACGGGGAATCCCCTAAAATGTCTGCTCTTATCATGCTAGAGAACACAACCGGGGCACACAATCGTTATGTTTGCGTGCGAGAGAGTAATAGCACGGGCGCCAATGGGGAGGGGGAGGGGGAGGGGGAGGGGGGGGAGGGGGAGGGGGAGGGGGGGATGGAGGGGAGTCAACCTAGCTGGAAAGGAAACCAATTTTTCCAGTTAAATAATAATTGACAAAACAGAACTACTTACAGTATTAGGCATTTATAAAGTAAACGTTGTATATTTATAGAAGTCCTGAAGATAAAGGATGTTTATTATTGTGCATACTATTAAAAATCTTGGATTTTATGCAGCTTGTGTGGATGACAATGGTCTGTAGAATATGATTTAGCCTAGCTTGCATAAAAGTTACAAGACACTATTTATTGAATCGGACTTGCTGAAAAGGTTAAGCTTTGCACCACTGGCATGGTATATTGACTATAAGAATTGAAAGAGAGTGATTATTCATTTGAAGAGTTCAACTCGGAAAGGCTTGCTGTAGTGCAGGTGTGGATTACAGGAGTAAATTACAGATGTAAATGACAGATACTTTATTTTGTATAAATTGTAATCTCTAGATTATTACTGGAAAAACCTGTGCCACTGTGGTTAAAACGATTCTTGGTTGCATAGTTTTAGAGCAAGTCAGATGATATTTAAGTTTAATTCATCAAACAGTGTTTAATTGAATGAAGACGTTTTATAAGACAGTTTTTTTTATAGGCGAGCAGAAATATGCAAATAAAGTGCCTGTCAAAGTCAGTGGAAGGTCATACAATACATTTAAAGTGACAATTCAATATTGAGGTTTTTAGCACGAATTTATGCTATGCAAATAGATGTGAATTGTAAATATCATATCCTTAATACAGGAGTTACATACTAGTTATACTTAGGGGCTTAAAATGACAATAGTTACAACCAGGTTATGTGCTATAAGAGAGGGCTATCAAAGCTCTTCATTTACTACATGTATTTTCACTGTTACAAGTCTACCACAAGGTGGCGCTATTTCACTGTTGACTTCAGGATCGACATTGACTCATCTCATTACATGATAATCAAGCTTGTGTATGGAGACAAGATAGTTATTGTGGTTCATGCAAATTGGCAGTAATCTGTTTAAAACTCTCAAAATATGAGTTTATCAAAGTAATGCATGTTAGAAAATGCATAAGGTTTTGTAGCCATTGGTTACTCTGATTTTTTGTTAGTTAAAGGACGAGGTCAATATTGACAGTTTACAAAGCAAAATGTGTTTAAATGAATCTTTATAGATACAGTTAGTTGGTTTATTCAGATATTTTATATTACATCATGCATTCTTGTGTAACATGAACGATGTACTAAATCTGTCATTGTTATTTTATCTGTTTTTACAGATCGGAAAAAAAGCTTAACAGCTTTGTATTTCCATTTACAGCTGGACTCCCAAACTTTTATTTTTCCCTTTCTTCAACTATTCAGCTGTGACGTACGTTTACACATTTGATATGTACATATCAAAATATGAAATCCTTCCTTGGAAGTTAGTGCAATCATTTCATTTCATTCAAGTCTACACAGAAACTGGAAACCTGGGGGCGTTTAATGAAACAATTAATCAGTGGTTTTCACCGACTAATATCATTTTTTACCAACAATTCGATTGTCACTGACTATTTTCAAGGCCTCTGATTGGTCAAATTTAGTCAGCGCTGGCAGTTGTCGGCTGACAAATGTTGATGTAACGCCCCCATTTGATTGCTTTATGATTTCATATTCCTTTCAGGGGCTACTTTACTTAATATGTGCAAAGACATAGCTTTGAGATCATGATTCAGATATTGAGACATAAATGAAATTATGTCAAGCAAGTGTACTCTTGTGGATTGTAATAATTAAATTATTGAACTTTTACATGTTTGTCTAGTTTATGTACAATTATATTTGTGCAATGTGGAGTGTGATCGTGTAAACTGGACAGGAGTGTCTATGTAGAGACCATTTCACAAATGTTTTCAAGCAATTCAGAATTGCATTTGGACGTCTCCAAATTCATACATTTAGGATTGATAGATATAGCAGCATCATCAACATGTGATTCTACTCCTGGCTTTTTAGATACAATACACTGTGAATGATTCAGTCTCTCATGATCATGTAGCATGGGGGGGGGGGGGTTGGGGAGTTTCCCTTGAATATTATGTGAACTGGTCAATTGTGTTTGATATAGGCCAATTAGAGACATGGGGTTGGGCAGTAGGGGCGAGAAGGTGATATAAAGAAGATCAATTTAGCAATGAAACTAGGGAGCAAATACTGAGTGAGAGAGAGAGAGAGAGAGAGAGAGAGGGAGAGAGAGAGAGAGAGAGAGAGGGGGTGGAGATAGAGAGAGAGAGGAGGGGGTGGAGATGCTAAGGGAGGTAACAAAGAATGAGAGAGTGAGGGAGATTAAGGTAGACGGGGAAAGGCCAATATTAGAGACATGGGGTTGGGCAGTAGGGGTGAGAAGGTGATATAAAGAAGATCAATTTAGCAATTAAACTAGGGAGCAAATACTGAGAGAGAGAGAGAGAGAGAGAGAGAGAGAGAGGGAGAGAGGGATAGAGAGAGGGGGTAGAGATAGAGTTGGGGAGGGAGAGAGAGGTAACAATTAAAGAATGAGAGAGAGAGGGAGATTAAAGGTAGTTGATGCGGATGGGGAAAGGGGGGGGGGGTCATGAGAAAGGGGATTAGATGATGATGTAGACAGTGACAGGATTAGAAGGAGATTGAGGGATGCCGTGGAGAGCAGAAGGAGGAGGTTAAAAAGAGTTTAAATTTGAGATTTGGAGTGAGGGTTACAGAATGGAAAAGGAGCTATGAAATTACAGAAGAAAAGAAGGTCAGGAAAGCTGCTGCGATGGGAGGCCATACAGGGGGTGGATATGTAATTATATTCATAACTCCACAATACTTGACGTTAATTGTATGAAACAGCAAATTGCCAAATATCATGGATTCAAACCACTGGTGTTCTTAAATAATGAACATTACAAAGCCCCCCCCCCCCCCCCCCTTCCTCATTCAACCGCCCTCCTTAGCATGCAATGTTGGCAATTTTCTTCAAGACCCGACCTGGGTCGACGCCCCTTTCTTTAAAAATAAACTCGGTTTTTCATGCACACAATCATTCTTTGCCTGTGCACATTTGTTCATATACAAGACTAATATTTATGCTACACAGTATAGGGGGTCGTTGTTGTTATGCGAGGGAATTTTGCAACCAATAAAGAAGACATCAATTTTGGAGTACGGCTGAAACTACGATTTATAGAGCACCTGTAAGAGCCAAATTATGGTATTTCCTGTGGTCCATGAAAAGAAGCACTGATACTGCTTCTCGGCACAAGACCTCAAAGATTACTATATTCCAAAAGCCATTTGTTATAAATCATCCTAACTATAACTGTGGGAAGTCATTTACAACATTCGTCGTTTTGAGTACAGGTTTATACTGTTTGTTTGTACATGTCTGTTGTATCTCGTCTGGTATGTCATATTCTATTCTCCCCCCCCCCCCCTCTCTCTCTTCTATTTTCATCTCTCAACTATCTTCCATTTTATCTCTTTTTCCCCTCGGGCTTTCTCTCTCCCTTCTTCTTTATCCTCTGTTTTCATACCATTCTCCCCCTCTCTCTGTTTCTTCTTCTTCTTTCTCTTCTATTTTCACCTCTCAACTATCTTTCTCTTTATCCTCTCTTTATACCTTCCTTAATCTTTCTCTTCTGTTTTATATCTCTTCCTCTCTGGCTTTCTCTCTCCCTTCTTCTTATTGTTTCTCATCTATTTTCATCCCATCCTCCCTCGCTTTAAATACAGCTTGAATAAAGAGAATATAACGTAACACACATTGCAAGATGGGTGTTTACACTTTATTCACATACAAAAATATACATTCTTATATATATTTCAAAAATAAATTCAGATAAAAAAAAAATGTTTGTGGAAAGACGTGAATGAATGCAATGTGATTCCTCAGCTGAGAACAGTATACATGTATATATATATGTATATATATATATATATATATATATATATTTACATAGTCAATACATTCCAGATATCAATAACACGTTACAGCAATCCTGCAAATCGATGAACATTGGAAATATAACAAAAAGAGGAATTCACACTTTGCTTTTAGATGATTCCAGATTTTATCAAGGCAAGAACAACAATGCTTTAAATACAGCTTGAACAAAGAGCATATAACGTAACACACATTGCAGATTTCACTTCTCTTTCCCATATTAAGGTGTACTACACACAAACTGGCAAATCATTACAACTCAGGTAATAATGGAAACGATTATTACAATATAGACATAAATGGAAATATACCTATAATAGAGTATCAATTGTTAAGATGTAATGGTTATACACTGTACACGAGCAATGGTTGTTTGAAATAGAACTTTAAAGAAATTGTCATAGTAGATAAGAATAATTAACCTTTGACAATTTATAAGCTATTACATTGGTCTATATCCTATTCAGATCTAATGATCATAGACAAATATAAACATAACTTACATTGCATCATTGTGATGGGAAATAGGCACACATTCTAATGATACTAAACAAAACAACAATAATCATGTAAATCAAGAGAAGTGTTTCATCAAACGTCATTTTCCAAACCATTTGATTAAAGTTAGAAAAATATGTTCAATCTCAAAAGCAAGAATTTCTTGGATACAACAGAAATAAGACTAAAACTTGTTTAGATCAAGTATACACTTTCTACACTCAATATTATCAACAATCTTTCTTGATAATGGATGTATTGTTGGTTAAACAGGAAAAAGTTGATACAAATTACTTTACCCGTAGACAATGAAATAAATCCTGGTATACCGGAAAGCTCCTTTGAATTCTTATAGAATACATGTATCACCGTGATGAAGGATATATCAACAGAACCTTACGGATTAGATTCCTGATGACCTTGTTATGATTGTGCAATGCAATATATTATAATCATCATTATAGTATAGCCATTATGAGAAAACTCAAACCAATTGGAGTTGTTATTAAACAATCGACAGAGAGTTTGGATTTGTTCAAATTCACTTCAGTTCAGTTCGGTTTATTGCATATTTCAGGTTACACATTTTCAGCTTTATTTACAAGAAATGTAATGATAGTAACAGTACAGACGTATTTTGAATACACGGAAGTTCATAAAATATATCAAATCACTTTGATTTTTTGGTAGTTACTTGTAAATTAAGGACTTTAAAAGTAAAATTGGAAAATTGGAAATGAGGAAATGAAGGAGCCTAGCATAGCTTGCTGGTTGTAGGCTGTATATTGTATGCTGCAGATTGTATTGCATTGATTGATTTAACATAATAATCCATCCTATTTCCATCACCAGGAAACCTCTTTTTTTATTATATTGAATGGTGAGGGCACACAAGGCGTCAAACTTTTGCTTACATTGGAGCTCCATATTATGCTTCAACCATAATTATAAAATTATTCATCAAAAGTATCAAGACATGGTATAATCAATAATTGCTTAAGATACTGTATTCCATACATTTTATTAACTCTAATGATCCTTCAATTAGTATACCAGTAATTAGTTATTAGTTATTTGGGTAGCCTGGTTACATCCACATTCGACAGGTTTCATTTTCAAGGCTGTAGTATTCTGCTGCCATCACGTGGTCTGATGAGCTAGAGTCACCTTCTAATGTATTGAAAATGTTGCTACGTTGTTGCTTGATGGCGAAACCACATATTACTTGAGCGTTATCTTCCCATTCAATTTAATAGTATACTAGTACTGGTAATTAGTTATTCGGGTAGCCTGGCTACGTCCACATTCAGGTTTCATTTTCAAGGCCGTAGTTGTCTGCTGCCATCACGGGGTCTGATGAGGGTCACATACCTTCGAATGTGTTCACATAGTCCTCGATCATCATCTTCAAATCATCACTTAGAGGTTCCTAAGAATACAAGAAAGTAAGTGTAAATGAAGAGAATATAAAAAGTACCATTCAAAGAAATAATGGATGATTTGCTTTTAAATTTGGCAATTGTAATTTCTATGATTATTGTTAATTTAATTAATAAGATTAGGCTTCCGGAGATTGTAATTTTTTTTGGTCAGATTTCTATGTGTGTTAACGAAACTAGACCATTCACAATCATTTTTATACAGATGCTTTGTTTGATTTTATTTAACCTCTTCAGTCAGTAACTAAAAGGTAAGGCCTAAAAAAAATATTGTTGTATTGCCCTTTGCGACCGACCCAAAAATCTTAAAATCTATGGTCGGCTTTTTATTTAAAATTTTAAAATCCTGTTAAAAAAAGTATTTTGTTTGTTTAAATGGGATATAAATGCATAAAATCATCAAAATTATTCCTGAATTCTCACTAATTTTCTGCTTTTGTAACAAGAAGACCCCGGCTTCGTGTACATGTATGCAGTGAGTTCAATGTATTTGAATTGTTTAAATTTCTTGTCAGATTTGACTCATTTCAGACTCAAGAAAATGTACACTGGGAACAATCCCCAGAACTGAAACAGGAATGAAGAGCATATTCTATGAAGTGGGCCAGTTTAAATACAAACATTTGTAATAGGCTATGATTTAAACCTCTTGCATGCAAAACTGTCTGGCTGTCTTTTCCTATGTCAGTTTTGGTCCCTTCTTTGGTTAGTAAAGAGACCACTTTGTGCCCGGGACTACCTGTAAAATTTCCCAACAATCTTCACATTGCTACCAAGTTTTACAGGTAGTTGAAAACCAACTTCGTCAGCTGGGAAGCACAGAGTGTTGTCTCAAGACAACATTGTAAACCATGGTTTTTTATGAGGTGAAAAAATATGAATGAAATGATGTCGCTGAAACACATGTATTAAAGCATTAAAAACTGAGAAATATCAGCCCAAAGAGGGGAAGAAAGCAACAAACAAAAAATTGACCGACCAACCCAGGTGCTGGCACCTAAAGGGTAATACAACTTTTTTATTTAAAGGCCTAATGGATCCAAACATACATGTTTATTAAAATTAGAGAGAAATTGATAAGGATTAATGCTAGGATATCATTTAGTAAAACCAAAATTACCTTTAAATTGATTACATAAAACTTCTAGAGTATTTGTAGACATAAGTGAGGTATTTTTCCCTGAAAGGTACTACAAGCATTACATTTCAGGCAGGGAAGATCAATTGATATTATGATGTCACTATCATGACCAAGGTAGCAGGCAGAGGAAGAGGAGACAAAGATAGGCCTACACTCCGTACCTAACACCCATCTTAATGACATCATTTCTTCATGAATTTGTTGTTGTTTTTAATTACAGAAGTGAAAATATACAGGCAGTATGATTATACAAAAATGCCACAAACAACATTATTCATCTTTACCATGTTCAGGAAAAAAAAAAGAACTGAACTCATGGATATCGCATTATTATAAGAAGCATGTTTTATCTACCGGCGGTATCTACCTTTTGTCACGTTGCCGAGTGGAGTTTAGTTTTGCTAAGATGCATGCTACATGATAATTTGAAACATTTCTTCAATTAGACCTATATATATATGATAGGAGAAAATTCCAATCTTTTCATGAGAAATTAAGGTCATATCACGTTTTGTTTAAATAAGACAAAGTACAATGAGCGTTTTTGCTTATATATCATGCGCGTGAAGGAAAAGTACCTTTTCACTAATGTTCATATAGTTGTGAAGAGTCTTTTTCTCTATGTTTGTTATATTTCAGTTTTCATATATCATTACACAGATAAAAAACAAACCTATTGCTAAACATGATCATTTTAATCAGGCCAGAATAAACACATACAAGACAGCTTAACTTCATGTGCATTGCTTATTCTTGGGTACCGATTGGGCGGAGTTAAATATGAATAACTAGATGAAACTTTTACTGCGCGCAGTCGAAAATGATGCCTCCGTCATAGAGCAAGTTTACAAACCAAAACAGAAGAATCTTTTCAAATCTAAGTTTCATTGTAATCCATTAACAGGTTCTCAAAATAGCGTGATTACAAGCAATTTATCATATACATATATGACCATTTGATCTTTGACCTCATGACCCTAAAATCTACTCAGTTCATTGGCTCTGCAAGATGTCCTGAGTTAAATAGTAATCCATCTGTCAGTTCTAATGAGAATGCGTTCACAAGCTATTATTGCATACATCATGAGCCCAGGACATTTGACCTCATGACCCAAGAATCTACTCAGTTCATTGGCTCTGCAAGATACATACATGATCTAAAGCTATGGTCACAAATCAGAGCAGCGACCGACCGATCAGTAGCCTGCTCGGTCGCTGCTGGAATTTAGGCATCGCCCAGCGATTAGGTCGGTGCCCGGGCGGCGACCGCCCGGGCACCAAGCGTATTTTGGGCGGCGATTGAAAAGTGAGCAGGCGCCGCCCAAATGTTAACTCCTCGCTAAAACTTCAGCGGCGACCGAGCGATGCCCTAAAAACGAGCGGTGCCTGGGCGGCCGCCGCTCGGTGGCCGGGCAGCCGCCGGGCAGAATTGGTTTAAAACTTGCCGCTCGGCCGCCGAGCAGGCTACTTTTGGGTAATGTGACCATAGCATAAGTTTGGCAGGAATCCATCAATCTGTTCTAATGATAATGCGATCACAAGCTATTTTTGCATAAATAATGAGCCGCATGACCTTTGACCTTGACCTCATGACCCCAAAATCTGATCAGTTCATCGGCTCTGCAAGATACATACATGACCAAAGTTTGGAAGGAATCCATCAATCGGTCCTTGAGATAACGCGATCACGAGCTCTTTTTGCATACATAATGAGCCCTGTGACCTTTGACCTTTGACCTTGTGACCCCCAAAATCTAATCAGTTCATTGGCTCTGCAAGATACATACATGACCAAAGTTTGGCAGGAATCTATCAATCGGTTCTTCAGATAACGCGATCACGAGCTGTTTTTGCATACATAATGAGCCCTGTGACCCTTGACCTTTGACCTTTTGACCCCAAAATCTAATCAGTTCATCGGCTCTGCAAGTATCATACATGACTAAAGTTTGGCAGGAATCCATCAATCGGTTCTTCAGATAACGCGATCACGAGAACGGGACGTACGGACGGACGGACGGACAACCCGAAAACATAATGCCTCCGGCTACTTCGTAACGGAGGCATAATAAACAAAAATAGCCAACTTTGAATCAATGGCGGAATGCCAGAAAAAGGGAGAAGAATCAATCGGAGGATGGCCATGTAATCTAGTGTTATATCTTACCCCACCATGCTCCCCGGTGACAGTCACCTTGCCTTCACTGTTCACCTCAGAAATCAGTGGATCCAGACCCGCGTTGGTAAAACACTTATTCAACCTATAGTAATAAAACAGGATATTTCGGGGGCTCAATACATGATCTTTTGAACAAACCTGACTTACGATTCTCTCTTAAAAAGCCATCAGAGATGTATGCTATGTGGTGTGAGAATAGATGACAATTACACATCCAACCTTGCATAATATTGCTCTGGATTTATATGACTGCAAAAAACCATGGTATCAAAATTGTGAATGTAGGAGAACATTGTGATGAATAAGATAAAGTATTGATTTACATTTATAATAAGAAAATCATATTGATATGAATAAATCTTGAAATGAAGAGTTCATCAGATTATGAAAAATATTGTAAAACAGCACCCCATCATCTAATCTTTAATGCTTAGTTCACACCGACGCCGAATGTCGCGCTTTAAATCGGCGATCAATTCGGCGTCATTTTTGTTTATGCTAAGTTCACACCGACGCCGAATTGATGGCGCATTAAATCGGCGAGCAAAGCGGCGGCAAAGCGTAACAAAGCTTAATTAAAGCGTAAAGACCGTAATAGAGCGTGAGAAAGCTTTGAGCAATTCGGGACATTCGGCAAGAGCGCCAAATATTTTTAAACTGTTTAAAAATTTGAGGCGATCTGTCACGAATTGCGTAAAGCGGGGAGAGCGTATTAAAGCTTATCAAAGTTTTGCTCAAAGCGTAGGAAAGCTTAACAGAGTTTAAATTTTTGGCGCTCTTGCCGAATGTCCCGAATTGCTCAAAGCTTTCTCACGCTCTATTACGGTCTTTACGCTTTAATTAAGCTTTGTTACGCTTTGCCGCCGCTTTGCTTGCCGATTTAATGCGCCATCAATTCGGCGTCGGTGTGAACTTAGCATTAGAAAACCCACTGATTTATGCACTTTCTTAACCATCTGAGATTAATTTCAAAACCTTAATGCAGCTACCGCTGACCCCGCATAAAATAAAATTCAGTGACAATGACGATAGGTTGCTTGTTGGGCAGAGTGTTTTGATAGCAATAACCAACCCCATGTAGTAGAGCCATGGTTAAATCAACGCTAGTTTTCCTCTTATGAGAACAAACATAATCAGGTACATCATCTGCATCAATACTGTGTAAGTGTATGGCATAAACATATGTTTACAGGTTTGTAACGTGCAGTAAAAAAAAAACTTCAAACTGTCTCTTTTATAAAGAGTCGTATGATAGCGAAAGAGGCAATGATAAAGAAAGTGAAAGAGAGTGGAAGAAAGGAATCAAAAGAGAACTTAGTAAAGAGAGAGAAAAATAATTAAACGAGAGGGACATAGAAAGAGGGAGGGGTGGGCGAGAGAGAGAGAGATAAAGGTAGCAAATGAAGAGAAGAAACTCAGAGTAAAAGGTATTAAAATCGAAATGCGTTTCAAAATATATACAAGTAAGATTTTGATTATGCTGTGGCAATTATTACCCTAGTAAATCAAATGAGACTCACTCTATGTTTGTCAGGTGCGGATGAGTCTTCATAAGTTGGATGATCTCGGCTGCCTTCTTGTTTTTCAGTTTGATGAGAGTAAAAGACAGCTTGGTGAGTTGAGGACATGATGTTTTAACCGCATCACAAAATGACACAGGATCACAAAATGACACAAGATCATTCGGTGAAGTAGACAGGTCTCCCTTGATGTGAAGGTGAGTTAGATGACAGAATAGAGAGCAGGCCAGTGTGACGATTTCTGATGAGACATTCTCCTCTTCCTGGTAGTTCAGCATGAGTTTTTTCACTCGGGGACATGATGCATGAAGTCCAAGATTCCACAGGCTGATCACATGCCTACCATCCACAGTAAGCTCATCTACTGAGGATGTTTGACGAGCCTACAAGAAACAGCGATGCAAAAAGGCTCACTATATATGATATGAATGGAAACCAACGCTCATGTAAGAAATGATATTGAATATCCAGACACATTATTTTTTTAATATAAAGTCAAACCTGCTTTCTAAAGTGACCACCTGTCTACAAAGACCACCTGTCTACAAGGACCATATTTTTTGTTTCCCTTGAAACGGTTTCTCATTGAAACATGTACTTAAGGAACCTGTCTATCAAGACCACCTGTCTACAAAGGCCACTTTTTGTGTTTCCCTTGGGCGGTCGCTATAGACAGGTTTGACAATAATACTTTAATTGTTTATATTATGATTGGTAAATATTTCACAAATATACAATAATAAAGAATAATAAAACTTAAAGGGTTTCATCATTTCAATGTAAGTTGCCCAATTAGAAATAAACAAACGGGTAGGTTTGGGGAAAATGGACAAAGAATACATCAGTTTTGAACTTTGGGATGCCGAGATTATAAATATTATAAACAATTTTCTATTGGCATTATAGTCACATTCTATGCCGTTCCGGATGAACTATAACCTATTTCTTTTTCCGAAATATTAAAAATACATCTCTGTTATCCATTTTAGTATTCCAGCAGATTATGTTCCATTAGGCCGAAACGTGTATTGCCCTCCATTAAAATAAAGGTTCGTCTATCATAAGACTTTGGAAAAGATATTTTTGGTACTTTGGATACAAAATATTAAGAGGATTTCCCCCTGTATGGTATAACACATCATGATCGCATTGACAATATGAGTTTTTGTATATCATTAGCATTATCAACATCCAAAATTTCTTAATGTTTTTATTCTTTGTCCGCTTTTTCTGAAACCTTCGTTAAATTTTTTCTTTATTTTGTCTGTTTCCACCAACAATATTATTCGAGGGTTAGTCGGTGGAAGATGACGAGATTTTAGTATTTATTATCATCTTTTTTTATTGTGATATTAGTTCAGCTAGACTAACAAAAAAAATTAATCAAATGACTTCACATTACTGAATTTACAAATTTGATAATGAAGAAAATAAGCAACAGGATTCTCCAAGGGAAATAACCAATGGCAATCATTTATCAATTGATATTTAAGAAGCTTTAAAAATATGTGCAATGTCAAACTTCATCCCAAGTTAAAAAAAACTATAACTGTGCATGTACCGGTATATATATATTTGATATATAAAGCCATCCATCGATTTACTAAACAGCCCATAGTATGTCGTTTTAACTCGATTTCAAAACAAAATACATTATGCTTTTGGCAATTCCTTTATCATTCATATTTAGTCTGCTTGGTTTTTGACTTCAGTCTTGGAATAGTAAAGATACAAACCAGTGTCTCTCCATCGTCCATGTCAACGTGTGTGATATTCCACAAGGTGAGTGACTGGAGGTGTGGTAGCGAGAGAATGGAGTGTAGTCTTCGTGGAGTCATCATGAAAACATTCCGAATACTCAGCGTCTGGATCTGTGCCAAGACAATTCATCAGTTCACACCAAAGTGAAATCCACGATGCGATCCAATTATTGTCTTTACATAAACACCTTTATAAATCACAGATAATACCAGATGAATCTGCATCTCAGTATTAGACTTTATCATTCACCAAGTCTTGTCTCGATTTTTGCTATAGTTTAAATGAAACAAAGTACCGGTATTATAATAAACAAACAAGCATTTCAATATGCATGGCATGATTTGATTTGAAAAGAGGTACTTAAGCTATTATATCGGTGGGAAGATAGTACATCAAAATAATATCTTCAAGAGAGTATGTTATACCTTTTCTCCTTTGTTTTCAGTAGGCTTATTTCATCTGTTTCCTTCAACGTGGATTAGTATTTTATTAATTCTTCTAAATTCACTATACTAAAGGACACTCGCATGAATACATATTGCTTCAGATATGTGATACATCTGTCACTGAACAGGCAAACGCATTGACATTGTGCATGCCATATTATTGCAATCAAGTATATTTTACAAGAAAATTGTGAGAACAGTCTTAGACAATAGTTGTTACCTGATTTCTTGGTCATGTGGACTACGGTTAAAATCATTAAAAGTGGGGGGGATCCAAATATAAGGTGATTCCTGTTGATGTGCAGGGCTGCATACAACTTATATCTTGTTATTCAAACATCTAAATATATGTCATAGAGTTTTAAATATTAAAAAAATAATTTTCTCAGACCTACTATTAAAGCTCCACCCTAATAAAAATACTCCAGATCTCATTCATCTGGTGACATCATCTGTCAATCATTAGTGGGCTAACAAGAGACAGTGGTATGTAGCTTCAACAGATTTGACCACCTGTTTACAATAGATCATACAATACCAATATAGGAGTTGCTATGTCCGACGTGCTGTAGCATCACCAGGAAAAGAAATTAGGTAATGTTGAGGTATGTATACAAGAATGTGATTATTTTGTGAGCATGTGCTGAGTTGGGGAAAGTTACATTTACTATCAATGAGGGGTCATCATTCTCCTTAAATGAGCACGTATGGTTCTTACTTCTTGATACTTTTTCAGAAAATGAGAATTATCATATATAGAGGTGTTGTGGCCGAGTGGATACTTCGCCGGACTGTCGATCACAAGGTCCGCGGTTCGAATCCCGCCGCCGCACTAATGTCCTTTGGCAAGACATTGATCTACATTTGCCACACTCCACCCAGGTGAAGTAAATGGGTACCTGGTAGGAATTTATTCCTTGAAATGCTAGAGCGCCGTATGGCAGCCGTGCTAAAGCCAGGGTAATTATCGGGAGCGCCAGGAAGGTCAAATCTGACTGACATGAGCGCTATACAAGAACCCACTATTATTATTATAATTATTATTATTATCTCTAGAGAGATATTAGAAATTGCCAAGAAGACCAATAAGTGATAAATACAAGAAAATAGTCTACTAGAAAAAACATTGACAGTAAGCTTGAGAGAGAATGAGAGAGAGAGCTTAGAGAAAGATAAGAAAAGGAGAAATGAGACTTGAAGATAGAGATGGGAGGACAAGAGCAAATAGAGAAAGCTACATAGGAACACAGTTGAGTTATAGAGAGACGCACTCAATCCTAAAACAGAAAAAGAAGTACTCTCATATTACTTACAAACTGAAGTGTAAGGATAAATTACTTATACTGGTCCTTTTTGTTTACAATTAAATGGCCGAAGTCTGTCCAAGCTCATCAAAATACAGAGAGACGGAACGTTTTTTCAAAAAAGGGTTTAGTGTGTGTTGGGTCGCGTGATTAAAACATAATTGAGAAATAACTAATATATACCATAACAAATTAATGCATTAATAATGTACATCAGCTGAAAAAAAGTTTGAGCTCAGAAGAGCCATTTTTCTAATTATGGAGGGGCAGTTTTGTCGCATGAGAAGGGGGGGGGCTGGCATCAAGCGTCCCACACAAAAGAAATAGCTGGCTTGCTTATATTTGTTGGAAAACTATAATGACGAAATGCAGAACACAAAGCAGACATACCGGCAGACGGTCTACTGAAAAGGCATTTGTGGTTTTCGCTTATTTTGGTTTATTTTCGTTCTTAGTAGTGTTGTTTCTTTCTGTTTTGGGTATTTTTTTTAAATATTTTTTTTTACAAACGGGTATAAACCAGGGAGACATAGATAGAAAAGAGGGCAAAATTTATCTCAGGAGGGGAATTTTCCTATCTTGGGAGGGGCATTTGTTCACTTCGAAGGAGGCACTTCCTGTCGGAGGAAGGGCACATGTCTCGATTTCGCAAATTGTGGGATAATGTATCAAAACCTGACCCCGGTCATACCACCCCTGTCAAAATGATATGCATTTCTATATTCACATAATTTTATATATTTTCAAAAAGATGTTTTTGTCTTTGCATTATACCCGATTTTGCTTTAACCGTTGTTATCTTAAGTGAATTGAAGAATAAAGCTATAATCACAAGAAAATAATGTGTAGTTCCAAAGAAAAATTCTAGAATCACTCAAATGACTGAAAGTGAGAATCAATTTAATTTATATACCCGGTAATCATGACACTGAAGTCAATTCTATTCAAATGATTCCTTTTCATGATTGACAGCATGGTCAGATAACTGTTTTATGATGAGCGTTGTTTTGACTATCCAAACATTATTTTAAAAAAAATTATGAATTAATATTATGTTTAGTTTGGATAATGCAATATATACAATTATGAAGGAAATCGTTTCCAATAGAAGGGAGAGAGAAAAAGAGAGGGAGAGAGAGAGAGATAGAGAGAGAGAGAAAAAAAAACCAAGGGACATTGCTGTGGTACGAGCAAAAAAAGACAAACAAATGTCTTAAATAGTTGAAAAGGAGACCTTGTCTTGTCAAGCAAAATAAAATGTTATATCTGTCTATCTATATTGCGCATGTAATATCTTATTGGAACAATTAAATTATTATCCACCAATAAAAAAAAAAGCGGAATGCTAGGCCTATGTACATGATATCATATGCGCTTAAAACAATGCACATTAATAATCAATTTCTTGCGACTATTGACAAAATTTAAATAATTTCTAAAAATATAATGCGAAGTACCATTTGTGGGATAAATGCTTTAAAAATAAGTATTTATATGAATTGACATCATTATGACATCAAAATCCAGTTTATTCACATGACTCATGCTTCTTACTATCAGTATTGTAAGAGTATTATATTGATACGAGCATAATAGTGACTAATGATAATAAATTATTTCTATTTTTTTTTTAATGTTACAAAACATTTATCCACATATGTTCAAGATTGCAAAAACTGTTGGGGCAAAAACAAATCGTATTCAGGTATACCTTTGATTTTGATGCCTCGGAGGCCATCGTTGAGTAGAACTCATCACTCAGCTCCACAAGGTGCAGATACAGTGATCGTAGATGAGGCATGAAGCAGAGACATCTTGCATAATGAGAGGATGCAGCAGAACCCAGATTTCCAGACAAGTGCGTTAGCTTCTCAATCTGGTGATGTGACAGGGCAGGTTGAATAGAGTGAATAGGAATATCAAGAATAGACGACATGTTTAATTTAAATATTTTTCATCGTCATTAATGTAACATCATTAAAGGGCAATCCAACCCTTTTAAATGGAAGCAGAAAAATCAGAGAAACAGAATAAGACCACTATTAAGAAAGTTATGAGTGTTTGAAATATAGCTACCGGTATGCGAATCTCAAATCGGCAATTTTGTTAGTGGATTGTGACGTAGTGATGGATTACTCTCCTGTTTGTCGTGTAGAAAAATATCACTTATTTCTGTTTTTCTCCTAAGTGCCTTCACCCTCGGGGCACTACTCAAAATATATCATGGAGAGTACATTATTACAGCTATAAATAATTTCCTAAACCACACATTTATATGAATAATACTTTATCACAAAAAGTCCAGTCTATTCACATGATTCATTTTTGTTGTTGTCAGCATGGTCAGACTATCATATTGATATGAGCATGCTTCTGACTCATGAAAATAAATTATTTCAAAAGCACATGAGAAATACTATTTATAGAATAAGCCCTTTTAAACACGCCTATAGATCTAAGAGGTAGTGTGTTAGCTTCTCAGTCTGGTGATGTGACAGGACAGGTTGAATAAAGTGAATAGTAATATCAACATGTTGAACTAAAGTATTACTTATGTTCAGTACTTTAACATCATGATGGTATGTCATCGATATATATATATATACTTTGACTATAATGGGCTTTTTAAGCTAAATTGAGAGAAACACACAGAATGAGTAAACCAAATATTGTGTACAGGGAAAGGAGAGTAAAATGGATCATACAATCTCATTATTTTTCTTCAATTAAAGTTTTAATACTTATTGCATGCTTTTTGAATTTTTCTTTCACCTTTATCAAATTAGAAAGATAAAAGAGTGTGTTCTTCCATTTAAGTATAAAAACTCAATAATATAAACAGATATTAATTAAATCTACAATAACAGAAGAGGAGAAGAGGATAATGTGCGATACGATGAAATATAACTAAAAGATCATTACATAATTGTTCTATTGTCATATGCCAAATGATAATCAATAGTTCCTTCTGAGCATTTTCTTTCAATTAGAGAAATGAGGGGGAAAAAAGCAATATGGGGGAAATTGACAATGGCCGAGGAAAGAGACAGAGAGAGGGTGAGCCTGGCGCTGCTGCCCCCTGTACAGGCCCCCTTCGCTCAGGAATTCAAAACATGTGGGGCGACCTGATGAAAACTAGCGACCTAGCGGGATGTGTACGTAACGCAATGCTCCAACGTCTGACTTGCTGGCTCAGCGCCGCAGCGGAAATGTAGAAAAAGCAAATTGTAACAATGATAACTTGGTGATTATTTATTATTGTTGCGTTTTGTTTTGTGGGCTGTCTTGAAGAATTTCAATCAAAAATATATTGAAGTTGAGTCAAGTTCTATGATTGAACCCTTGTTTATCTCATGGATATCGGTACTTCATTTCATCTTGAAGAATTCTGAAACGCAAATGAATCACAATTTTTACGAAGAAACCCTTCCTTATCTAACAAACTTCGCAACTTCTTAGTGCCGTATTAAAGAATTCTGAAGCAAAAATTAATCAGAGGTGAGTCGAGTTTCATGATTAAAACCTTTTTTATCTAGCGAACCTTGGAACTTCCTTTCGTCTTGAGGAATTTTGTAACACAAATTAATCAGAGGTGAGTAAAGTTTCCTGATGAAAACCTTCATTATATAGCAAACTTCGCAACTTCTTAGGGCAGTCTTGAAGAATTTCCTTATAAGGAAAGGGGAACTCCTCTCATACCCCACCCAGCCGCCTTTACAATAAGTTTACATACAATATCATGATTTTTCTTTCAAAACTGAGGGAAGATGGGTGAAATAGTACTGCAAAAAGATGCGACAATTATGGGTACACTACAGGATATATCCACTGGAAGTCTTTGTAAGTGGTCTCCCTACCGATGAATAATGGTTTTTATATTTTTTAAATGATCATTATTTCTATGAGTTAAAGTTTTACAAAGCAATGTGACATACTATTCAGATTCTGAGGTCGTCTAGAATGCAAAGTTTCACTATTGCCAAAATGGAAAATCTTCTCTCTGTGTAGATACACTTTCTCGCATTATAATTTGAGTTTAAAAAGAAAAGAAGTGTAAGCCATTGTTATAACATAGTTCGAAAGGACTCCTTGCCTGAAGATATATCTGTGGTTTAAAATGGTCCAAAGTACAAAACGTAACATTTTCTAGAATTTTCAAAATAACATATTTATATGTAATTTACCCATGGAGTTGATATACTGTGAAATTTCTATGAAATAGAATAGCTGCATAGACTTCTTATTTCAGGAAGATTTAGCCTACTCACACTTTCCACTGATGTCCAAAGCACCGCCAAATTGTGACAAATTAAGAGAAAAATGACAAAGGAAGATACATATTTGTGATGTAAAAAGGAAGAGAAAGAGGCGAGCAAGACCCCTTTTCCCACCTTTGTGAAAAGCAGTGAACAAAATTATAAGTGTGAATAACCGATTTTGGTTCATGATTGTATTTCATTTTATTAAGCAACAAATAGGAATATGCATCGATTAAGAAATAATGGTAATTATGGTTTAGGATTTATCAATGTAATACAATAAACAGGCCCCTGATACCTTGGACTGTGAAGCTGCAGCAGACATTCCTGTGTAGAATTCATCATCCAGGGGCACGCATCCAAAGGTCAAGCTTCGTAAGTTCTGCAATGTGAAAAGACCTACTGCTGCTACCTGTGACGGTGATACGTTAGCTTCGAAGGACTTGCTAAGACCTAATGTTTCACGAATCGAAGAACTCCTTCCTACCTGTACAACAAATAGAACAAATAGAATTTTAGCATTCGATCTGTAAATTTTATTTCCGATATAAGTTTTGTTTAAACTTTAAAGTAGTGTTGCGTGTGTCTATTTGCAGTATAGAGTTAAACAAAAATAAGACCATGGTATATATTATTTTCACCTCAGACAGATGGCATGGATGTGTGTATATACCACGAATATGAATATACCAAGACCAAGAAAAGAATGAATCAAAAATATAAATTGAATCAAATTTGAGTTATATAATCATTATGTGACGGTAAGAAATACATGAACGAAGGGTAACGATTATAAAGGCATATTCAAAACATAACATGACCTACATCAGATGTTAAGTTCGTTTGGTTGAGTGACCTAAATTTCCTGTGAAGGATGTGAGTGTGGGTGTGTGTACGTTTGTGTGTTTCATTGCTCTAAAATTGCCATGTAATATCGTTTTCCTTCCTTTAAAAAAAAAAGAAAGTCAAGTTTTACACTTATATGACGAAGAGGTAAACGATGATGTGACTCTCGCTCTTGTATGAGACTATAATTACACCTTGCAGCCTGCTATATAATACCCAAAAAGATTATCGATCAGTAGAACAGAAAAACAGACAAGACATTGTGCAGGTCTCTTGTATTGGTATTTTATTTGTAGCAAAATTTGCATATATAATCACTGGAGGCTCAACAGCTAGATGACAGTATTCCCTCAACGTGATAACATTTCACAACTACATATAAATGAAAATGAGATATGTCTATAATTCTATTCACGGAACTTACTACTTCTTTCCCTATTGACTCCAGTGTGAAGACCAGTGCAGCCATTTGATAATCTAACATAAGATGTGCATACGTCTTCAAAAGATTCCTGACGGGATCGATGGCTTCTGAATCATGACATTCAAAAGCAACCTGAGTGATGAATAGAGTTGCCACGGGCGACTTTCCTACTTTCTTGCATAGAGTTTCCAGGACCGACTTTCCTACTTCACCTCCATTAGCTGCAGTGAAGTACAAGACATATCTGAATTCCTTGTAGTCTTCTAAAAGAGTGTCTGCCATGATTCTGTTGAATTCTCGACAATCTTTGTGGAACAGCGATGCAAGGTAGAAACTTGCTATGTACTCCTGCAGTAACTTATGAGGAAAAGAGAATTCCTGGATGAATTGCTTTCGCTGACTTTCTCTGATTTGCAAGGGTGCTGGCCTTTTTTCCATGCTAACAATCCCGACCTCGCATGCAGTCCTTGCAGCCTCTATGCATGAGTCGAGCGCCTTTTCATCGAAGATGAGCTGTTTAACCAACAAACCTTGAAATGCGATATAACCAAGGTCTTTCATACTTTCATCAGCTTTGTTCATGCGGCTTTCATAGCTCTCTTCTAATTCATTTCGTTTGGAAGAGTATTGCTCTTGAAGTGAAAAGACAAGACGCTTCAAGAGTTGCGAGAATGTTTCCATTGTCTGAATATTTTCCCGCCCAGATGGCGTTTTCCACAGGCAACATAGCATACAGCAGAATATCGGGAACGGTGCCATGTACTCAGAAACCACTTGGTTTGTATCAATGAAGTCAATGAGGGTCGAAGCAGACTGAGAATCATCTTTGAAATAGTTTTTGATATATGTTGAAATGTTTTTCTTTGTGAAGCCCTTAACCTTACCAAACGTGTAGTGGTCGTTAATCGTCATAATGCTCTTGATCTGATCAGCTCCAAAAGGACGGGTTGTGATGACCACTGGGGTATCAATGAATCGTTCTCCTCTTACGATCGATACGATAGCATCATTGCAGTTTGGCTTTTTGATTTCGATTTGTGCCTCGTCTAGTCCATCCAATAAGATTAGGACTTTTCTTGGATTTTTCCTTACATATGCATCGACCCGTTCCCCTTTTATTTCTGAGTCATCTGGGAAATGCGCCATGACAGTATCCCCGAAGAATCCGCTCTCTTTAATCTCTCGAAATGATTCAAGAAAAAGTAGATTGATTTCTTGAAGAATTTTACCTTCGGCCCAATCAAGAGCTATCTTAGCAAACAGCGTTGATTTCCCTACACCAGCTTCTCCAATGAAAGCTAATCGTGTTACAAAACCTGTCGGTGTGTCAGTTTTTATGAATTTAAACAACCCATCATAATCTATTGGCTCCTCCTTTTCCCCTTCCAATCCCAACATGAGGACGAGATCAACATAAATGTGCTGAAGCCATGTCCGTGACTGAGAGTCCACAGGCGATGTTTTGATCTTACCAAATTTCTTGCGATATCTTCTTTTCAGTTGTTCTCTTAACTTCACCATTTCACTTGGAATCGCCTCATCGTCACCTGAGGAAAAAGAGAAGAGCATTATTGCAAGATAATGATGTAAAAAAATTAGATTCTTGGTTTGAAATCACTGCCGAGGAAGTTGAAAACGTCTTGCTGTTTCTGTTTAAACAGGTTCTGCTGATATTAAGTGTTCGGCACAGGATAAACCCGGCATACGGACGCAGATCCTCGCATTGAACTCCCTCCCACTAAAATTAATGAAATTAAATTTGCAGTGGGTATATATGCAGGGCTGTCTTCTGCAGCCAAAGTTCTAGCTGTTTTTCAGTTGGGTGTGATTCTACCTTGGTTTATCAATTCTAGCTTGATATGCCACTGGCTCAGATTTTTAAGCGTATATGTAATGATCGTGGGAATTGGCTTTTAAAAGCGCAATTTCTCTGACGGGTAAATCAAACCTGTAGATCACATGAATATCATGAATATCAGGGAAAGAAAATAGTTTTTGTATGGTTCATGAAATAGTATACAAAATTACAGCACACAAAACAAACTTAAACGTGAAAGGACTTAAGCTCTATAAATGTGTATTATGTGTACCAATTAATTTCATGTGTTCTCGAATTTTTGTGTGTATAAGATTGTCTTTTGAAGATATCAGAGGATACCCATGCCACATTCGTCAAACTAATTTATAATTGAAACTGTTTTGGGTGGATATAGTTTTTACAGTATTAACACGTTGACAAATTTTATGCTCCAAAAACATATCACAAAACTTGGAACGAAATACCATGCTACAGATCGCTGCAGTACAGCGAAAAGGTATTAAAATTATGAAATAGCACAAGATGAAAGCACAGGTTTGTGAAACGTATCATGAATTGTTTATGTTTTAGTACAGCGGATAAGCTCCCAATATAACGAGAATTGTGCACTTTTTGAGAAAAGCATGAAACTTCTAGCATAGTTAGTTTAGACCATAAGATTCATTTTCAGATGTGGAGGGAAGTCAGATTTGACCTCTGATGACCCTGAGAGGTCAAATTCAAAAATGGCCGCCAGTCCGCATGGTCTAATGTACAAACACGCTTAACTTTTGAACCAAATAGTCCAGTAAGACATTTTAGGTGTCGTTTCCAACTAAATTGGGGATGCCAATTCATTTGGTAATACTTTTGAGATCGCCAGATTTCAGGGTTTTGCATTAAGGTCAAGGTCAAGGTCGAAATTGACTAAAAATAGCAAGTTTTCAATGTTTACAACAAAACAAATCCCATTTATTTGTCATTTGTTCGCCTCTATGTTCTCAAATTTCTTTAAGAGTGGTTTCCCTGCAGACCATGAGATTCATTTTCAGATGTGAAGGGAAGTCAGATTTGACCTCTGATGACCCTGAGAGGTCAAATCCGAAATGGCTGCCTGCAGTCCCGCCTATTCTAATACGCTTAACTTTTTAACCAAATAGTCCAGAAAACATTTAAGGTGTCATTTCCAAGTAACTTGGGAATGCCAATTCATTTGATAACACTTTTGAGATCGCCAGAACTCAGGGTTTTGCATGTAGGTCAAGGTCAAGGTCAAAATTGACTAACAAATAGCAAGTTTTGAATGGTTACACAAATTTTCCCATTTATTTGTCATTCGTTCTCCCCTATGTTCTCAAATTTCGTTAGAAATGGTTCCCCTGCATAGTCCCCCACCTTAATCCCTTTCAGTTAGTTCATTTCACAGTTTGATTTGACCTCTGATGACCCTGAGAGGTCAAATCCAAAATGGCCGCCAGTCCGGGTGGTCTTATTGTACAAAGACGCTTAACTTTTGAACCAAATAGTCCAGAAAAAACGTTTAGTGTCATTTCCAACTAACTTCAGGATGCCAATTCATTTGGTAACACTTTTGAAATCGCCAGGGTTTTGCATGTAGGTCAAGGTCAAGGTCAAAATTGACCAAAAAATAGCAAGTTTTGAATATTTACAAAAAGTTTTCTCATTTATTTGCTATTTGTTCACCCCTATGTTCTTTAATTTCTTTCGGAATGGTTCCCATGCATAGTCCCCCACCTTAATCCCTTTCAGTTAGTTTTTTCACTAATTATAGCACCAAACCATTATTTATCTTGTGACTGACCCTATGCATAGCATGGTCAGTGGGCAGCTAGGCCGTATACGGCAAACACCTCAATCCAAGTCAGGAAAACTGCTCCTTTCCATTGCTGCCCAATAATACTGGTAAGTTGTTCTTTAAATTTGTGTATTATTTGGTTCTAAATAATTTAAAGGATCACTACAAAGTTTGAGGAACAGGCCATAAAGCAAAATAACGGTTCTGCTAACACTAAACAACATCACCTTGACCAGAAACCTGGAGTGCAGGAAGTATTCCTGAGGGATGTTAAGGCACTTGTGACAGTACTAAAAGAGATGGGGAATCCATTTGTAGAACAAAGTCAAGACCTACAAGTCATTGGCACAAGAGACATATCATGGACACCCAAGTGGCTGAGACGGGGAGAAGGATTAAGACCCTAGGTGAGGAGCAGTACACAAAGTTTGTGACAGAAAGGCTATAGCAGTGTACGACACCTGTCACACAAACACTTCATACGAAGAAGTTGCCACTTTTCAGTCGGCAGCCGGCCAAGGTTATGTCAAAACAGAAGGCACAGCTCTTTTCGAGGATGTACATCTCGTGTCAGACACGGGATAGAGATATGGACAATTTCTTCTCCCATGAAAACCAGGCAGCCCCCCCCCCCCCCTAGTTAAAGCAGTTCTACTTTGCTGCCTGGAATCAAATCGGCTCGAAAACAATAGTGCACCTGTGGCCCGAGCAATAATTCTTGATGGTGCAGCTGTGGTTCAAATGCTCAATCCTTTGAAAGAGTGTTTGCCCCATACATCTTTGCTCAACTCGAGAAAAGCATCCGCATCGACCTTGGCTATGGTGAATACTTACATGCTTGCCTGAATGCCTCAACATGACAGGAAAGGGGAAAGGGCACTAGAAAAGGGGTGGCTCCTTCTACTATGCTGCCAAAAAAATGGAAGGACTTCCTTCGAGTCAATGAGAACAAAGCCGAATTGTTTGCTTTCCTGCCACGCTAAACCTTTCATCTTCCTCTACCACAGAGCAAGGAACTGTATGCTAGGCAGAAGTGGAGTACTTTGCTCTCCTGCTGAGTCACATTTGGCAGGCCTTGTCCCATGCTCGCACGAGGAGGCTGACACTCGTCTACTTCTGCATGTGGCAAATGCTGTGCAAAAAGGGTGAAAAGGGTAACCATACGTACTGTTGGTACTGATGCGGTTGTACTGACCGTGGCTTCATTCAGCAAGACAGCTCCCGATGAGCTGTGGATCACTTTTGGTGTCAGATCAAGCTTTCGGTACATAGCTTTTCACAAAATAGCTGCCACCATGAGTTCGACACAGTGTATGACTCTCTCATTCTTTCATATGTTCACCGGGTGTGACACTGTTTCTGCATTCAGAGGAAAAAAGCCTGGCAAACTTTCCCAAAGTCTTTCCCAGAGGTGAATGATTTCCTCAGTGAACTCCCGTGCATGTCTAGTGAGGTCAGTGAAGGACCAATATTACTGCTAGAGCGATTTGTGGTGCTGATGTACGACCGAACCAGTGAGACGGTGGTAGTGAATGATGCCAGGAAACAGCTCTTCGCACATAAGTCTAGAAACCTGGAGAACCTTCCTCCAACCCAGGCAGCACTCAAGCAGCACATCAAGCGCACTTGCTACCAGGCCAACTTACTGTTGGAACTAGACATTGGCCAAGAATTCAGAGATGCCAGAGCCATCTGACTTGGACCGGACAAACGAAACAACTGGGTGGCAGCCTCTTTGGACCACTCTCCCGGAGGTATACAAATCGTGCTATGAATTGATACACTGTCGCTGCAAGAAAGGGTGCACTGGATGTTGCAAGTGTGTCAAAGCTGCACTGCACTGTGCTCTTGTTTTGGAGACTGTTAGATGTTGATGGTTACCCAGTTAGGATATTCATAAGTTGTGGACCTTGCTAAATTCATGTGGATATGAACAGGTTTTAGGTCGTATTTGGAATAGCTTTTCGGGTCTTCTGGGCCCAATGTCATAAAGCTGCTTTCCGGTAAGCAAATTTTCGTAGCAGGTTAGCAAGAAAACAAGGCGTCCACCTTGCGCGTTCACAATGGATTTGCATTGTTAGAAAATTCATTAAGGGTTAATGCATTTGTGTGTGCTTAGTAGAAACTCATACGTAAGCACAGAACCGGCCGATAAGCAGCTCTATGAAATTTGGCCCTGGATAGTCAAAGTGGTGGTACATGGGTCTTTTTATTATTTGTTTAAATAATGACTCGTTAAGTGTCAAAATGGAGGCAAAGTTTGTTTTTAAAAATCAACAACAAAAAAAATCAACAAAAAAAAATCAACAACAAAAAAAAAATCACTTTTTTGGCCGAATATGACATTGACCTTGACCTTATTGCAAATCCCTGAGTTCTGGCGATCTCAAAAGTGTTACCAAATGAATTGGCATCCCCAAGTTAGTTGGAAATGACACCTTAAATGTTTTTCTGGACTATTTGGTTCAAAAGTTAAGCGTCTTTGTACAAGACCATCCGGACTGGCGGCCATTTTGGATTTGACCTCTTAAGGTCATCAGAGGTCAAATCAAACTGTGAAATAAACTAACTGAAAAGGATTAAGGTCGGGGACTATGCAGGGGAACCATTTCTAAAGAAATTTGAAACCATAGGGGCGAACAAATGACAAATAAATGGGAAAACTTTTTATAACCATTCAAAACTTGCTAGTTTTTAGTCAATTTTGACCTTGACCTTGACCTACATGCAAAATCCTGAGTTCTGGCGATCTAAAAAGTGTTACCAAATGAATTGGCATCCGCAAGTTAGTTGGAAATGATACCTTAAACGTTTTTCTGGACTATTTGGTTCAAAAGTTAAGGGTCTTTGTACAAGACCATCCGGACTGGCGGCCATTTTGAATTTGACCTCTTAAAGTCATCAGAGGTCAAATCAAACTGTGAAATAAACTAACTGAAAAGGATTAAGGTCGGGGACTATGCAGGGGAACCATTTCTAAAGAAAGTTGAGAACATAGGGGCGAACAAATGACAAATAAATGGGAAAACTTTTTGTAACCATTCAAAACTTGCTAGTTTTTAGTCAATTTTGACCTTGACCTTGACCTACATGCAAAATCCTGAGTTCTGGCGATCTCAAAAGTGTTACCAAATGAATTGGCATCCGCAAGTTAGTTGGAAATGATACCTTAAACGTTTTTCTGGACTATTTGGTTCAAAAGTTAAGCGTCTTTGTACAATAAGACCATCTGGACTGGCGGCCATTTTGGATTTGACCTCTCAGGGTCATCAGAGGTCAAATCTGACTTCCCTCCATGCACATCTGAAAATAAATCTTATGGTGATAGCTAACTATGCTAGAAGTTTCATGCTTTTCTCAAAAAGTGCACATTTTTCTTGCTCAGCCGCTGCACTATTTGGATAAAATCATGAAATAAGCAAAAGCCCTTGGTACCGTAAAACTTAAATAAAATAATGGATTTTTTTTTTAACAGCCTCTTTCAATGTTCATTATATACCTCACTTAAGAAATCCAGCCATCTGATTGGTCGAATTGCATTCATAAACTTCAACTATTTCTGTAAAATTCTCAATAACCATGGTTATTGGGAAAATAGTTCAGTCTCCATGGTTACCCCATAGGTTTACATGTTAACAAATGGTCTGAGCGATCGAGGATACCGCGTACGTGTGCGAAAAATTGGTCGGCAATTTCAATACAATTGAATCTCGATCGATCTTACCGACAATTTTATCTTGCATTGTTGACATGAAGACGAAAATAAACTTCCAAAAACAAAAAAACAACATCTGCCGATAAATCTTGATCTAAATTCGTGCCAATATGCATTGCAAAAGTAAAAGAAGGGCCTGTTTATATGGAGCAGCCGCGAAGCATCCTCCACTCGAAACCGTTTTCAATCCATTTGAATGTATATATAAGAAAAAACTACTATGTATTTAACAGAGCGCGATAGCCGAGCGGGTTAAGGCGCTGACTTTAGTTACATCACCTTTTGTACGCAAGAGTTCGAATCTCATCTTCGACAAAAGTTTTTTTATTTTTATTTTTTATTTTTTAGTCTATTTTTTTTCGGCATATAAAAGTATTAATGACTGCTTTAATATTCGAGAAATAGTTGTTTTATTACGCTGTCGGGAAGGTTACAATTGGGCTATTGCCCTCGGCACGCCTCGGGTAATAGCACAATTCTAACCTTCCCTTGAGCGTAATAAAACAACTATTTCTCTCAAAGCAGTCATTAATACTATATTATCATTAAGGTTTAAGGACTACAGGACATGTCGGTCAAACAAATATTTTGAGGGTTCACTAGAAAAACAATCTGCGAACTGACATTTTCCTATACTTCTCTTCCTTTATGTATGTATTCATTTATTCTGTTGCTCTTTTGTACTGTCAGTACATACTGGGATGATACATTTTACCAAGGATATTATATGTGCTAATTTATCTGATATTTGTACGGAAATGAAAGACTTTATATTCACTTGACTCGGTTGACTGTTCTGGAAAACATGTATATGATAAGGATGATGTAAACTATTCTTTGGAACTTTTTTCAAAAATCCTAACTGCATTATAGTTCTATTATTCCAATTGGCCAGCATAATCGTTGAAATGATAAAATATGCCCTAGACTTCTATGGATATCAAAATCTCTATTGAAGTGCATTCTAATAAAAGAAGGATTTTTGTTTACAAATATGAAAATAACCCAAACGGCCTATAATTAATTGTCAATACTCTCGCTATAAAAACAAGTTTACATATTAGATAGAATTTCATTGTTTTTAGGGAGATTATAATCTTCCATATCACACCAAAGCCCCATAAAAATTGCACCTGTTAAGTTATAGACTAAATTGCATCACTCTCCCATTGATGATTACATTTATTGAAATTAATTATGAGAGTTACTCAGGATCAGATTTTTTTTTAAAGATTGTATGTCATTCTACTAAGATTGGCTTATATTTCATTTCTTAATATTGCTTGGATAAAAAAAAACTTATGGGTAATGTGTTAACAATAATTATATTCACTCTTTACTTTTAATAGATCCTGCATTCCTGCTATATACAAAATAAATTGTGAAAAGAGTCCCTGAGTCAACCTCTTCTCATAAGTATTCATGCAATTGTAGCAGAGTTAAAAGGATTTACACAGTTCATGAAAGTAACAGGCATTACGTGAAATGAGAGGTCTGTTCCGGAATGTGTTATAAAGAAACAAGAAGGCTTTTACGATGTCTCTTTCAAGAATCCGGTTGTGACACGATGCCAAAACATGCAGTGTATTTAAGAAAATGATCTAGGAGGTGACCTAAAGGCTACCGTAAGCATGAAGGAACGTTGTTGATTGAAAATTGAAAATAGAGATTTTGACAAACAAGAAATTGCACTAACTCAGATTTGTTGAAATATTTTAATTTTGGACAAAGCATACACAGAAAAGGTACCCCGAAGGAGTTATTTTGAAAAATAAGCACAGCGGGCCGCAAGGTCATTTGAGGTGTCTCAACATCAAGTTTTGCTTTGAAAATGTTCAACTACCTGTGTGCCAAAGTTGGTGCTTTTATCACAAGATGCACAATTGGGCTTAAATCTGACGTTGTGCTGCCCATGATCTGCTTTGAAACTTTTGAGCAGTGAAAATAAATGTTGTTTTTATTGTAATTCAGATTCTTTTTTTCTGTATGAAACGCATTATTGAACCATTGTATACAAAGAATCTCTTACCGGGTACGGGAGTGCTTAGATATTGGTCTGCCAGGTTATCAAATCCAGCTTCTAATAGTGCCGACCTCAATGCCGCCTTTTCAGTCGAACGTGTTTGTCTATTTCGCCACATCCTGAGCAAATACAATGTTCCCATATAATTCCCTCCTTGCTTGTCGTTTTCTGCAATCTTGCGACCAATTTCTCCGGGCTCAAATCCCAAAGCTTTTCCAAGATCATTGATGTCTGAATTTTTGTACAAGGCCTTGGCTATCTCCTTCAAAATGTCGTCAAAATCATTGGCCACTGAGCTCATTCTGTAAAGGTAGGAAAGGAAACTGTGTTGATTAAATGTAATCATGACATAGTTAAATTGCAACATCAACAACATCAGCAAAAATTGGCTGTAGCTGCTTGTGAAACATGTCTCTTCCACCTCTAGTAAGCCCGCCTTTTTGAGAGCAGCTCTACGAATTGGAAGTTGCTTGGATGGTTTGACTATCTCTGCCCAGTTCTGAAGCATCATCACGTTACCATTACTTGTCTTTCTACAATGGTACCATCCAAACTATGACTCAAGAATATTTATGAAATAAAATAAACACCTATTTCTGATGAGCATGATACACCTGTACATGATCACACTACTTTTGAAAAACAAACTCAAATGTTTGGATTACATAATACTTCATTGACTTGTTCACACATTGCAATAGGTCACGCATAAGGCTATTGAAATTGTCCCAGGTTGATATTAAGAAAGTAGTTACAATCGTGTTGTACACAGCTATGTAATGGAGAAACCCTCTATAGTTCATAACAATGGTAGATTAGGAGGAGGAGGCACAACTAGCTACATGTAATGCCCCTCTCCCTCCTGAAACCAAAGTCAAAGTGCATTAACTACACAACCACCCACAAATGTCCCCATTCAAAATTTTGAAACAAAAGGCACCTAGAGAACGGGGTAACTGTTCTTTTCTTTGTTTTGTTTGTCTGCTGTTCAGATATTTTGTGTACCCCTCCCTCAAATCCTGGATCCTATGGTAATACATGCATGTGCATGTACGTCCATTGATAAAAGTGGTATACTGGGTCATTCACACGACCCTTAAAGCCCCACTGTCCTACTTGTAGCTAATTGCTCCCTCTATATAGAAAACTTCCCCAATCGGTGCCTGTTGGTCCCCCATGATCCTCTTTTTCCTATGTTAGTTGAGAGCTGAGTTAATGAGATAGCCACCTGTCAGTGACCTCGCTGTGTGGTCTTATCCCCTCTGGCCCAGTAGTATTGACGGTCTTTAATCCAAGGGTTCAGGGTTCGAATCCTAGCCTCGTACATGTACTACCATTTAACATAAACAAAAATGAAAAATGAAAAATCCGCCCACCCGCCTCTACTTCCGAAAAGCAACCAAACAACTTTTTTTTTTTTTTTTTTTTTTTTGGGGGGGGGGGGGACCTTATACATGTATCTAAAGTGCAGCTAAACATGTATGTACCTTTCACTTGGTGTGTCATCACTCGAGGGTTCAGTCATCTCTTCGGGTCGCAGCCTACACGCATTTCCCATCGTGCTGAGGAGAAATGTCAACATATGAATACGTATATGACAAATATAGAGAAAGTATAGAGATAAGTATTATGGAAAATAATCACAAACATGGGCTACACCATATGGGGGTTCAATGTTTGTCTAGGGCATATGCATGTACACTGTTGGTCATAATGGTGGAATAATAATTTTTACCCCAATTTATGGAATGATTTTGCCAATGATTTATTCCTAATAGATCTAAATAATAGTACACATTCTCAGATTTTATTGAATAATAATCTGTGAGTGTTTGTTTTGCGTGACTGCTAAAGCATGTGTGTGCTACTATGCTAATCAACTTGGGGACATACGTCCTTAGGTCATAACTGACCGTAATGAGGATTAATGCCTCATAAAATGAGGGCACTAGTTCAAGTTCAAGTTCAAGTTTTATTTATCTTTCTTTCATAACACACTTTACAAATATGACATGAATATAACAAGTTTAACATAATATGGCGTTACAATAGAAAGATGAGGTGACCTTGGTTGAAAGCAAGGCTTGTGGATTTAAGGTCCCTCATGAGTAGCTTATGAGTATGTCCTAAAAGAACAAACTCGTCAGATAAGAATAATGCATACATTTAAATGCTGATAAACTAAACTAACTAAACAACTGAGAAAATATAAACATAAATAAGTATAATAAAATCTACTGAATACTTAACAATGGCTTTAAACAAGAGAAACAGGAAAAAAACTACGAGCAACTCGACTGAAACACAGACAAAACAAAAAAAGAGGGACAGATGAATAGATGTGAGAAACAGGAGTAGAATTAGCTGACCTATATAGTAAAAAAATTTCTTAAATATTGATCACAGCTATAAATCTAGACGATATCGACTCAAATAAAATAACTTCAGTTTGCGCTTAAATACATAAATACTGACCGATTGCGCTATTCTTGGTTCAAGGGAATTCCAAAACCTAGGTCCAGTGGACCCCAAAGTAGTAAGGGCAAATTGCGTTCTAACAAGAGGCAAGTGATATGCTTGCGCCTGACGTGTGGAATAACTATGAACTTGGTTATTTTTCTTAAATATTCTAGCCAAGGCCACTGGCAGTAGACCTGCATTCAATTCATACATTAGAGCTCCTAGTTGTAAATGATAAATATCTTCAACTTTCAAAACACTACTATTATAAAAAAAGAACATCTGTATGCGCAAGATAGTGAGTATTACAAACAATTCGTATTACTCTTTTCTGTACCACTAATAATTTTTCAATTTGAGATTTGAACGAGTTGCCCCAAGCTAGCACACCATAGTGCAAATATGGCAAAATTAAGTTGCGTACAGCATACGTAAAATATTCAGTGGGAACACAGATTTCAATTTATATATTACACCAGTATTTCTTGACAATAATTTACAAAGTTTACTAATATGGTCCTTCCAATTTAAATGTTCATCAATATGCAAGCCAAGAAATTTAAATGTAGATACTCTTTCAATCTCAACACCATTGAACATTACATTTCCAGGCAATAATTTCAGGGAATTACTAAAAAGCATATAATTAGTTTTTTTAAGATTTAAAGACAACTTGTTTGCATGAATCCACAATGTCACATTGGTCAACTCAGAGTTTACAGTCTGCAAAAGAGTTTGTGGATTTCTGTGAGAGAAAAATACACTCGAGTCATCTGCAAATAAAATGAATGTTAACATTTTTACGGAAAGTTGAAAATCGTTAATATACACAATAAACAAGAGCGGGCCTAGAAGGGATCCCTCTGGGACCCCACAAGTGACGTCCCGCAAATCTGAATCAATTCCATTTAAAGTAACAAACTGTTTCCTGTTTGTTAAGTAGCTTCTAAACCAATCTAATGTTATTCCCCTTACACCATAATGGCACAGTTTATCTATTAAAATATCATGATTTACAGTATCAAACGCTTTAGAGTAGTCTAAGAAGACACCAACTGTATGCATGCGTACATCTAAGGCACTGTATATCTTATCCACCAAATGTAGAATAGCATGAGTGGTAGTGTGTTTTTCACGGAAACCAAACTGAAAATTAGACAAAATGTTAGCATTCATCATGAATTTTATCGTCCGAGTATACATTAGCTTCTCAAGAATTTTAGAAAGGAATTCAACAAAGAAATAGGACGATAATTATTCAAGATAAGGGCATCACCCTTTTTAAAAATGGGCACAACCTTTGCAATTTTCATTTTCATGGGTACAACACCAGTGGTCATTGATAGATTAAATA
>JAVYIG010015831.1:22500-34039 GCA_035222895.1 Strongylocentrotus droebachiensis | reverse complement strand
TATAGGTTTAGTTGCTTTTATACTTCAATTGTTATTCATTTCATTTTGCCCGTTCGCAAATGACTATAATTTCGTTGAATCCGCCACTATTTATCTTGAAATATCAAGGAGGGTTCGTAAGAAGACCAAATATCGCTCTACCCCCCCCCCCCCCCGCACCATCAGGAATTTGTATTGCTGAAATACATGGATCAGCAGTGACTGGGTGCTTTGCCCCCCCCCCCCCCAGCTCTCGCAGACGCCAAGGTCCAGATACGCCACTGTTGAACATCATCATAGGTTTCCATTACTTGAGGAGTACTTCAATGCAATTCCAGGTATTGAGACGAATCGTTGAAACAAAAGGAATAAACAACATTTCACTTTCATTTGAATAATCCTTGAACGAAAACATGTTTATCATTAATGGTAGATAAATTACCGATTCAACAAGGACATGTTTTTATGCATAACTATGATTACTAGTTTCTACACCGTAAGTTTGTTATCTTGGAATTATTAAGACCGGGATGTTTCACTTTCGTTTGAATAATGCTTGACAAAAACATTTATGAGATATGTCAGATAAATTATCGATTCAACAAGGAAATGTTTTTATACATGATTATGATTAAAAGTGTCCATACTGTAAGGCAGAGGTGAGTCTAGAGCAAGTTCGAATTATAGTCAAATAGGCGAGTACGCGAGGGATATGTGTGTGGAATGGGGAAAAGGAGAACAAGAGTGTAAAATAAAGTGAAAGTTTACAGATACTTCCTAAAGTCCTCATAGAACGAAACATAAAATTGAGGAAGAAGAGAATGTTCATGCTTTAAATCCGAAAGTTCTTATTAGGTCGACGTCGACATACATTACGCAAGCCTTCGTCAAGTGATTAGGGACTTTGAAATTTGCACGTCGACATAGTGGACTGCTACGTGTGACGTCCTTTAAATGAACTGATATCCTTTTAAGGCACTGACAGTACCTTAATAGGACGTCACACGTAGCAGTCCACCATGTCGACGTGCAAATCTAAAAGTCCCTAATGTTAGATTTAGAACATGAAACTTCTTTTCTGCATTTTGATAACGAATGAGTATTTAGTTCCGCTCTGGGATTCAGAATAAGAAATAATGATGCTCCGTACATGAAGAAATTTATATTTATATATATACATATACTTGTTTATATGTACATAGTTCATGTATTGGCTTACAGCTGTATGAGATTACAAAAAAGATCAAGTAAAAACTTCTGGTATAATGCAGTTTAGCCTATTCGTGTGTAATATCAGTCGCAACCGGAATTGTCCAAGTATCAACGTTTGCTCCCGATTTTAATTTCGAGGTGTAACATTAAACCAGGATTGGTTGAAATGCATTGATAATGCCTCATATTAAAAGCGGAATTCACATATTATATTTGTTTCAACTTGCAAACTTCCTTCTGAAGATTATCTATCCCATTGTGGTGGCCAAAATTCTAGTATGGATCCTGAAAAAGTGACATTAAACCAGACGTGCTGGTAGCAGGGGTGCGATTGAATTTCAAAACCGTTTGGAAATTCGTAACCAGTACAGCGAAGTGTTTCTTGGTAAGCCATAGTAAATCAAGCCAAACCCATGCATAAACCTAGTCACAATGATATTCAACTTTCGAATTTGATATGTGAATATTTGATATTTGACATTTAATATTTTGATTTCAATTTTGATATCAATTTTGATGCTTAATATTTTTAAAGCGGCATGATGAGGGCTTGATGCTCAGAGTCATAGAAGGTCGTATTCATGGAAAGAAGAAGAGAGGAAGACCTCGTAAAGGCTTTCTAGATGATGTAATCACACAATGTGGAGCAACAGGCTATGAAACGCTGAAACGGATGGCTCAAGACCGAGGAACTTGGAGAGACACTCGATATACAATTTTGATTGGGTCACTGAACCTGTCATAAACTGACAGATCACTATTGATTGATTGAATATTTTTAAATTCGATACAAGAGATCTGATATTTGATTTGGGGGATTATATTCTTCCGTAGTACTTCATTTTCTTTTTTTAACTGCTTATCAAATGCACAAATTTCCAAATGACCCCATGTCATTACAGTTCCCCTTCGTATTTACCATTTTTTTCCTTAACAATGTTTTTTTTTTAAGTGTATGTACCACGACACCTCCACTCATTACCGGTGGCCAATTGTGATATTTTTTCTTTTGACCTTGTGGAAATATAAAACCGATTTATGACCTTTTTTTTAGCATGTTTGACTTTATTTTTAGAAACATTCTAGGTAAATTTTAAAACCTGACTATTAGTATTGTATCCTTGAGGGCATATATGGACATTGTTAACAGGGCTAGTTAAGATTTGTTATTATTGACAAGTTTAGTCCCATATGCCCATCTCTTGCAACATTATGTAGCCACCACCCTACCACCGCGCATAGTAATCGTAACTATACATTTCTTTCTATCTTGCAGGTACCCTGAAAAAACGTGACAACCCAAAAGGTCTCCAATATGGCATTAGAACCAAATACCATAATACCTTACTACCCATTGCCTCGGTGAAATATACAATTATGATAATATTACATTATGATAATATAACATTATGATAATATAACATTGTGGTAATATAACATTACGTTAGTATAACATTATGATAGTATATCAATATAATAATATATCACTATGATAATATATCATTATGATAATATATCAATATGATAATATAACATTATATTATAACATTATGATAATATATCATGATGATAATATAACATTATAATTGCGTATAGCTTATTTACATACATGCCATGTGCCGCCCAACTATTTAATGCAACTTCTTTACGATAAAAAGCCATCATGATATAAAACCTTTGGGGTTGGGGGACAATATATCCCTAAAATACTTTGTGTAGATCTATTTTGACTTTGTGACTTGTACACTGATTTCCTCAATATATAGACAATAGGAAGTTATACGTGTATGGTATCTATACGCCCTTGACATAACAGCTTGAACAGATCATATCACTAAAATACTTTGAGTAGCTCTTTGTGACCTGCCAGTACTGTGATTTACACAGTACAGACTAGTAGAGGAAGTTATACGTACATGGTATCTATACACCCTTGACGTAACAGCTCTGAACATTATCAATTACACTCTCCAACTTTCCCACCTTTTTTTTTTACATAACCTACAGAATTTTCGTTATTCGGGTTCTGTTTTTTGTTCTTCTTTAAGAATGTCCGCTAAGAATGTCGCCATTTTATCCTCAGTCTGCCTCCTGTATATTTCCTTTACTTGCTGAAGTCGCACACAGAATGAGAATATTGTCCATAAAATTAATTACAAATCCAGGGCAGCATCTCATGAAACCGTCATAAGTACAAGATCGTTAACAACCCATTGTAATAAGTGCAGGCGCGCCGGAAGCAGTTTGGGATTGGGGGGGGGGGGGGGGGGCAAACATTCCAGGGGGCTCATCTTCCAGGGGCAGTGACGTAATGAGAAAAAACGTTCGGAAGGGGGGGGGGGCAGACGAAAAATCTGCATCACCACCTTACCATCTTACACGTTACATTTTTCAAAGTGGAGTATTAACGATCAAGAAAGGCGTAAATTGGCGTGGGGTCCAGGGCGTGAGCCTCAGCAAGGGGTCAAGGGGCTGAGCCCCTTTAGGTATTTAATTACGGTTATATGAGCATCCAGGTGCCCTCTTTAAGCCATTGACATGTTCCAGGGGGGAGAGCCCCCAGAAGCTCAGAGGTTTAACTACGGTCAGATGAGCATCCAGGGGCCGCCTTAGGGCCCTTGGTGGGGTCCAGGGGGCAGAGCCCCCGGAATCTCAGGGATTTCAGGTATTTAATATCAGTCAGATGAGCATCCAGGGGCCCGCCTTAGGGCCTTTAGTGGGGTCCAGGGGGCAGAGCCCCCGGAAGCTCAGGGATTTTAGGTATTTCATTACGGTTAGATGAGCATCCAGAGGCCCTCTTTAAGCCATTGACGTGTTCAAGAAGGGGGGGGGGAGAGCCCCCAGAAGCTCAGATGTTTTAATATTTAACTACGGTCAGATGAGTATCCAGGGGCCCGCCTTAGGGCCTTTAGTGGGGTCCAGGGGGCAGAGCCCTCGGAAGCTCAGGGGTTTTAGGTATTTAATTACGGTCAGACGAGCATCCAGGGGCCCGTCTTGGGGCCCTTGGTGTGGTCCAGGGGGAAGAGTCCCCCGAAGCTCAGGGGTTTTAGGTATTTAATTACGGTCAGATGAGCATCCGGGGGGCAGAGCCCCCGGAAGCTCAGGTTTTTTAAGGTATTTAATTACGGTCAGATGAGCACCCAGGGGCCCGCCTTAGAGCCCTTGGTGGGGTCCAGAGCCCCTGGAAGCTCGGGAGTTTTAGGTATTTAATTACGGTCAGATGAGCATCCAGGGGCCTGCCTAAGAACCCTTGGTGGGGTCCAGGGGGCAGAGCCCCTGGAAGCTCGGGGGTTTTAGGTATTTAATTACGGTCAGATGAGCATCCAGGGGCCCGCCTTAGGGCCCTTGGTGGGGTCCAGGGGGCATAACCCCCGGAAGCTCCGGGTTTTTAGGTATTTAATTACGGTCAGATGAGCATCCAGGGGGCAGAGCCCCCGGAAGCTCAGGGTTTTTAGGTATTTAATTACGGTCAGATGAGCATTTTTACCTTATTTGTGACATTGGCAGGTCACTTATTTTTTTCTCCCCGTCTTTCTTTTTTTCTTTCTCTTTAATATACTTTTTCAAAATGTGAGGGGGGGGGGGGGGGACGCCACTTTGCAGACCATGATATAAAGGTTTCTAAATAAGCGTATTTTTAGCCCGACTGCGCATTAGGGAATTTCTTATTTTCCAAAAAATGCATAAAAAGGTATGACCTACAAAAAATACCGAAAAATTATGTCATAACAGCAACATTTGCAAATCACTGGTATCGAATAAGAAATACACCCCCCTCATCAGTATGCCAGCGTTCAGGGGCTCATGTCTTCTCACCCCTATAACAAAAAAACAGACACGCTTTCCCATTTTTGCACAATATGTCCACGATATGCGCGTATCGCTATTATAAAGACCTCCGTTGATAAATACCGTATAGGTGGCATGCGCAATGTTTATGAAATTTAATTCCTGTGAACTTTCCTTTTCTTTGAATAATGTTGTATATGTGATTTAATTCAGGTTTTTATTATTGTTATGTTCTTTTGGGTTAAAAATACAAACCATGTTTACTCCTTTACTGCTTTTTTTTTTTTTTTTTGGAGGGGGGGGGGGGCGTTTTGGGGGGGCAAAAATGCCTTTTGCCCCCCCCCCCCCCCATTTCCGGCGCCTATGAATAAGTGTATCAAATTGTTATGAAAGTTTCAATTGGATGTCGGTAAAGATGTAACTAGATAACGGTTTCATGAAACGATGGAAACAATATCCCGGCTATGACAGGGGTCATAATGTTGTTGTTGTTTTTGGTAGTAGTTTTATGTTGTTCATTCAGTATTGAATATATAGGCCATATCTTCAGGTATATATGAAACATCAGTTATCCGTAAAGGGGTCATGATTTGGGAGCGCTAGGAGCGTCACAGATTGACGCACATGAGACAGACATCTCATTGACAGTTCGTCTCGTAGATTGTAGCCGCGTTTTGATATCACTGTAAACAAAGTGTTGATTTTGTTCAGAAGGTAAGTCTTGTACACATTTTATATCATATAAATATGAGGGGGAGGGGGGGGGGGGGAGTAGGGATTTAACGATGTGAGCTTTTGTTGACTGAAATACCATTTCCAGGAGGTGCGTTGGCTCAGTAGTAGATCAATGGTCTATTAACCGGGAAGTCCCTATTTTTCGAAACCAAGTCGATGCGCTACTACCCTTTGGTAAGGCATCAATCCTCATTACCAAGTCCCTCGGAGAGGACTAAAAGGCGTCGGTCCTCTATTTGTTTACTAACAACATGGACCTACTACTGTAACAGCAGTAGGTCCATGCTTACAAGCATACGCATGCTTTCTTAGCAATCAGGTAAAACAAACAAAGAAACAAAATTCCTGAATGCTATCTGACCTTTGCCTTTAAAGTGTTCAATCGTGCGTTTCGATTGAAGTCATGCATGATGATTTATTATAATAAAACGTTTACCGAATTAGTCAGGCAAACATCCTATATTTACCGATGTACTGAAACAAAATAATTCCACAGTAATATGCATGCAAATAATGAAATAAATCCATTTAGCTGGTAATTCCATGCATTTATATAGTTTTGGTCCTACGATTGCCTTAAATAAGTCAACATAAGTTATCTCAAATATTATATATTTATATACACATGGAGACAGTGAAGTTTTGAAATAGAAATGGATATAATAACTACAATAATAACAATTTCATATTTTCAAAATACATGATATAACGAGGATATAACTTGATGAAAGGAGGTATATTTTGGATGTGTGGTTCATTTACTCGACTCTCAATCCAAGGGTACAGGGTTCGAATCCCAACCCGGTACTAACGTCCTTAATCCACATTTGTCACTCAGGCTCCATCTAGGAGTAACCGGGTAACTAACTATCAATCGATTGGTAATAATAATTACAGGGCCGTTGAATCCGTACGAATATCTCACGGCCGCCTCCTGCCTCCGCATGGAGGCCTCACGGAAAAGAGGATACGGGCAGGATATACAGGCTCCGTAGACTAATCGCAGGCCAAATGTAATCCAGGCATTAGCAAGACCTTAATCCACACTCAGGCTCAATCATTACAGGGCCCAAAGGAAGAGCAGTATTAATACCGATGTGGCTATGCTGGGTAAATAAATATGATCTATTTACAACATGGCAATGTTGTAATTAATTTAATCAGATGTAAACATTACATAACAATTGTATGCGCGCTATCAAATAGGTTTCAAGGAAAAGAAAGACTGGTCAGTACTAATTATTTATCATGCACTGAATAACAAATATGAGTTATGTAGAGTTACACCCTCAGTTCTGTGAACAGATAATATTGTTTTGTTTTTTGTATGTTCTTACATGTTTATGTTTCTAGTATTGTACTTTATTTGTCCGTCTTGATGTCTTGTTTTGTTTTTTATTTCTGGTGGGAATCATATTTCCACATTTTTTGGACAAGAATAAATAAATGAATAATTATAAACTTGTATTACTCACATATTCTCGCCTCCCTCGCTATGAAGTGCCAATGAGAGTCCAAACTGGCTATCCGTGTCACCGTGGGTGAAGTACAACGGGAAAGATGTATCGACGTTGAAGCCGTGGACGACTACGGCCCATCTCGAACAAATGGTGATACACAATGCAATGGCGAAGATGTTTCCCCTGGTCATTGAGAGCGATGTCGGGCCGGACATCGTGAAAACTTTAAACTGACAGGGTTGCGATAAGTAGCCTATTGTGATGAAGGATTCATGTACGCCTGGCCAAATTCAGATAAGGTTTAGAAGGCAGCGAAAACCCACTGGAAAATTACTCAGACCTTTTTCTGATAGGCACCGGTGACAAAATTGTGATAACTTCCTCATTGACTCCTCGACTTGTTCCGGGGTTCTGTTGAATCCTTGGTTGAATAGTTCCATATGAAAGTACTTGACACTGCAGCAACTAAGTGAACGGTCAATAAACAATTTATGACAGCGCCCTTAAAATACGGTGTGTGTGAGGCGGATGCAAATGAACGCACAGTGTCAGTGCTGTGCGCGCTCCCTCCGCGCTGCCCGAAGTTGCAGCATTATCACACTATTTGTTTTTTAAATAATATTTAAACCCGATGCTGGGCTTAAGCTTTTCTTCAAAATCGAGTCGGACAAAGAAGTTAAGAAGTTAATCTGAGCTAGGGTTAAGATTTCCTTCGTTAAAGTGATCTTTGCCCAAGGGTTATACGGACCAAAGAGTTTTAATGAAAAAAATCAACTTAACCCGTTGAGGACTGAAATCTCTCATTTCCATACACTTAACACAGGAGCCACCCAGTCCCCGTTGGCAATTGGTTAACTGTTTCAATAACCCATTGAAACGTGCGAAGATGACAACTACGCATTAATTTTGAACATGATTTCTATGGAATAAGGCCTATACAAAAGGGTATTGAAATTCTCCTTAAGTTTATTTACCAATTTTGAAAGTCTTTGCGATCTTGTCGTTGTTGTTGGTGTTGATATTGTTGCCGTTGGTTTTTGTTCTTCAATACACAATTGTGTGTCCGCAGGCGAAAATACTTCACATTTTGAATGATCCAGTTTCGCAAAATTTGATATCCTGGCTATGTCGGTCCGTACAGTCCATCCACTAGGCGGTCATATAACGCCACTTACACCAGTTATGCGGGCGTCTGTCTTGATGAAATAGGCACGTACCAAGAGTTGATGGTTGTATAAACATATTTTTCCGCTTTAAGAATCGACGCATCCTTTGAATTCATTTAATGTGTCAGTGTATACGTGTGTGTAGGGTGGGTGTAGCACTTGGAAATCAATGAAAAACAGAATGTAAAGCCCCCCCCCCCCCCCTCCAATTTTTGTTTCTTCATTTTTTGGTTTTCATAATAATTTTGCTACTGAATGTTCATATCCCCCTCTAGCTATTTCATTTGGTTTTTGTTCAGTCATTTTCTCCCCTCAACGTTCCTTTGCGTTGCAGCTACTATTAAAACAATGCCGTGATTCGAAACTTCTGCCCCTCATTCGTAATAATTATTTTGTTTACCCAGGGAAGCCTCATCAGTATCAATGATGTTCCTCCTGAGGGCCACGCATTTGCCAGGTACCCATTTACACCTGGGCGTGGAGTTGCAAATGTGGATTAATGTCCTGCCAAAGATCGTTAGTACCGGGCTGGGATTCTTAGATTGAGTATCAAGTTAATGAACCAACATACGACACCTCCACGTCCACCTTCATTTACTAATGTATTTCAATGTATGCACAACCCTTGGTAATCAACTACATGTACTTGATTCACATCGTATGTAAAATGCATCTCTATCTTTTTAGTCGTCAAGGGAATCTTCCGATAAAAAGGTATGCATAGAATTAGTAAACAGCCTGAAATGTATTTTCATATGCGTGGATGGATTGGATCATTGGAGTGTATACTGAGTGTATACTTGAATTGTACAAACAATGTTGACTTTCGACAAGTGTATCTATTTTATTTAACTATACCTTTTCACAGTTCCGCCCTGGCAATGTGCCCTATTGATACTTGATGTAATGTCAATACATTGACGTTCTGCCCACATAAATTATGTTCGAATTACAAAAATATGTCACTGTATCATTCTCAGACATGTCAATGGGCCGGTTTATAAAAATATTCGAATTTATCCAGTTTTCTTTCATGTGGACCTAGTGACGATTCATTCCATTAAACTGATCTTAAATCCAGTCTGCAAAAATCACTTGTTGCTATGCTGGGTAAGCCTCAAACATGCCTCAGGCAAGCTTTCGGGTTGTCAAGAACAACTTTTGTTTAACAATTATGCATTACTTTGAATATGTTAGTAAACCGGCCTATTGGTGGGGTAAAGGCATTTCTAATTCTATGCATAATTTTGGAAAGAAGGCTCTCCTCATGACTGAAAAGCTTGACGGATGCTTGTCCAACATAGCAACAACCAATGAATGCAAATGAACTCCATCCAATGGAATGACATTTTTGCATAGCCAGTAAATCAACTAGTTTTCAACCAAGGCTTCTGGAGGAAAACATTCACACATTGAATAATAACATTAGGGCCGATAGTTGGTTGACAGCTAAGTTTTGTTTTTAATAATGGGCCCAGGTCTATTGACCTTTACAAATTGTGATTTCTTGAAAGTCTTTAAGATCGTGTTCTATGTTGAAAGATAGCCATGCGACAGCATGATGCTGTTACCATCTAATGTTCCACCTTGCTACTAAATGCTTCATTTTCACACATAGACAATGCCTTTTTAATAGTTCTATATGATTTGTTTCTCTTTCGATCTGAAGGGACATTCCCTTTTATGACAGACCTTTAACGAGGTTTTCGGCCACAAACCACAGTCCGCGCAATGCTGACAGTGATGGTCAAGGTTTGTTCTATTTGTGTAAATAATTTCTGTGCTTGTGGTGTGTGGGGTGAGTGTGTGTGGGGTTAATGTGTTGGTGTGTTCCGTGTCTGTGAGATACAGTGACTTTCATTTCCTGCATGTAATCTTTATAGTTATTTCTCTTGTGCAGTTCCGAACAGCCCATTTAACATAGACAATTATTAAAGCCAGTTTCTCCCTGAACTTTCTGTCAAAGTACAATGCAACCACCTCCTTCAACCCCCTCCTACATACATTTCACAAAGAGGATCGTATTTTATAATCCCGCTGGACAATTTCAAGCTTTTGTCAAAGCTGCTTCATCCATGCAGGGAGTTGTAATCTGCTTGTTCCATTTTAGGATTAAAACATACAAAACACAGGCCGGGTTTTTTTTTACATCATATGCACGATTAAGCATAATAGAACAGTTGGTTCTTTTTGTGTTAGGGGTGGCGATATTTAAACGAATGTTATTTTAAAAAAAGGATAGTAAAGAAAAGGGGGTGATTTATTGTTACTATTATACCACTTCTACAATTACTACTACTACTACTACTACTACTACTACTACTACTACTACTGCTACTTCTACGATTACTACTACTACTACTACTACTACTACTACTACTACTACTACTACTGCTACTGCTACTACTACTACTACTACTGCTACTGCTACTACTACTACTACTACTACTACTACTACTACTACTACTACTACTGCTACTACTACTACTACTACTACTACTACTACTACTACTACTACTGCTACTGCTACTACTACTTCTACTACTACTACAACTGTTGCTACTACTGCTACTACTGCTACTACTACTACTACTACTACTACTACTACTACTACTTCTACTACTAATAATATTACTGCTATACTACTACTACTACTGCTACTTGTACTACTACGATTACTACTGATACTACTACTACTTACTTGTATTTTTATCGTAATCATTGTTGTCATCATCATACCCAGTCGTCATCATCATCGTAAGGCCTACTATCCTTATGATGTTTTCATTATCATAATCAAAACCGTCAGTATCATAATATAGACCTAAAACAAATTCATGTTTCATAGAAAGTAGAGAGGGTACCGAGTAGTATGAGACATCTATATGATAGTTTGAGAATAATCTGACAAAAGTCATGAATTCATGAAAGGTTCTATTACTGAAAATGAATTGGCAGTGCAGCTCTCAATGAGCTAAATCTCGAATTTATTAGTATCCCAATTGCTCAAGGAACCTCTTTATGATTTATTATGGTGGGGCAGAGTAACACACAGAACTTTTTTTCGAAGATAATCACAAATAGTAGGCTACATCATGTAGATAATGTCAATTTGAGGTCATGAACATATTTCCGGTAGTGTTGTCAATAAAATGTGCATTCAGCGTAATGATCTGCAAACACTTTAATTTCCCTTTA
>JAVYIG010015831.1:0-20000 GCA_035222895.1 Strongylocentrotus droebachiensis | reverse complement strand
GAACAATTATAATTCTTTAAGAATAATAGTTTCGAGGCACCGAGAAAATGAGGAAATTCGACACAAACTTTCACTTTCTGTACGTGTAATCTAGGGAATTCCACAAGCCTGAACCTACTTTGTAATATATATTTTCAAAACAAAAAAAATAACCACATATACTTTACAACTAATCTGCTTTGTCATTTTTAGTTTGTTTTCGTCTAAACCACCAACTCCTATACACCACCGTTACAATTATCCGGACCATAAGATCGAATTCGGCGACTAAAAATTTCCGGCTTCATCTGTGTATTGAAAGCAAAAGAAAACTTATAAATAGTAGGCCTAGATTTGTTATCAATGTCTTATTTCCTTGTTTATGAATTCGAACCTGTCCCTGAGATATTTATGCACGCCCACCATTACCAAGAAAAACTAAACTAGGATGCAACCTCGGCAGCCTTCCAAATTGAAAACAAATAAAAAACACACATCATTAACATAGCTTTAAATGGCTTTAAAAGGACAGTGACGACTTCCCGAATCAGAAGCTCACAGACAAACTGTAAAAACAAGCACATAAACAATTGGAAATGAGGGCTATATCAGTATGTAAAACTTTATTTGAACGCGAATATAAAAACTTAGCGATTACAATTCATTGTCAAAAATCATCACATTTTACAACCCCTAGTACTCCAATATCAGTGAAATGATAATAATAATAATATTCTGTTCTTATGTTGGCCTTGCATACAAGTAATATTTTAATAGAATTCCTTGGGTAAATACAGTCATGTTTCATCTATTGTATGCCTTACAATCCATTGCCTCGGGAACCGGGTGATTCCTGCATTTAGCCTATAACAATAAGATAACTCAGTTGTCAATGGACTATGTTTTGTTGGGGTTGGATGCCAAGAAAAATGTTTATGTATTGTGTCGATCACATATCAAGGGCACAGCAGGTTCCCAGTTGATAACAGCATGATTTTCAGCAAGATTTAGTTATGAAAAATAATAATTTTGAAGATTCCAAACAATCGAAACATACAATAATTCCTATTTGCAACAATAGAAATCTTTCGCAACTAAATATTTGGCAGATTTTCTCACAATCTGACAATTTACATGTCATTGCATGATTAGGGGGTGTTTCACAAAGATCCTAAGTCGAACTTAACTCTATTAAAGTTGGACTTAACCATTATCGAGAGCCATTTGTAGCCTTAAATATTCAAAAGCAAAGAATTCAAGTATTTTAGACTAATCATAAATTCTACATCAAGAACATGAATTATCCTTGAGAATAGAAAATATGAATGGTTTGAATCAAGATTTTATGCCTTTTAAAATAACTTTTTCAAAATGTTCCAAAAATGCTAACGGCTTTCCATAATCGTTTAGCCAAACTTAGAGATACGTTCAACTTAGGATATTTGTCTCAAATGTACTATTTCTGTTTTATCGGACTTTGGGTCATTGACCTGTTATAGATAGATGAGAGATTGTTCGGTACTTCCTCTCAATGATCAGGAAACCTCCCTCCAGGGGTCTTTATTGTCATTTTCTACTTTCAGGTCGATTGTGAACAAAACATTTGTATTTGTATCGAAAAAACTTGGCAGGACACCGCCGGAGGTTTATTATTGCATAACTCTATGCGACCAACAAAAATGTCAATCGAATACGTTTACAACATCATTTTGCTGTGTGAGTCTACTTTCTTCGGTTTGTGAATTTAAAGGGCTTTTTTGAGGGGGGGGGGGATAAACATTCATAGTCAAAATACCTTACCCCGATATAACACAAGAATCCCCATCAAAACATTATCTCTGTTAGAATGAAGTTTACACTGCTAAGGCCCTCAATCTCTTTCACGCTCTACATTATGTGGCATCAAACACGTAACCACAATGCACAAGTGATGACGTCATCGCCTGGATAGTGCATAATATCTATAGCAACAAAATTCGTTTCAAGTCCAGCTAGAAATTCCATTCAGATGTCTTTTTATTAATGTTTTAATGCATGACGCGAGAGTACATATGCAATACAAAAAGAGATTGATTTCTAGGATATCATGACATATCATAATAATGACAAGAAAACTTAAACTAAAAATATTAATTGACACTATTCATGATTATAAAAAATGTATGTACGGTTTAGCGCTGCGCAATAATTATTACATATCTATACACCATGAATATTTACAACGCACTAAAAGACGATACTAACATATAGAATCTTATAATGGCAATCATAGAATGATAAAATAAAAAATAAATTAATCTAATACCAAATATATCCAGCCTATGAAATATACCGGAAAATTTAGCATGTTCATTAACATGCTAGTGATATTTAACATATAATCTTCAATATGGAAAGTACAACAATTGAAGGCTAACTTTCAACAAGAAACCTTTCACATCCGTCTACAAAACCTAGGAATAAGTGCTTGGTTTGGTTTAGTGCTTATTAACGATCATAAAATATGAAATACAAACATCATAACACATATAAAGAATCAAAACACTACAATATCTTACAAGGACTAATCTAGAAACATAAAATATTAAAATCAAATGAAGATCGAGAGACCGCCCTTATTTCAAAATAATCTCTCAGCAGTATTTCAGAACATTTTAGATGTGTCTTCATACTTTTATAAAGGCAATTAAGGGAATGAATTAGCTAATGACGTTGTTACGTGATTAAAAACATGTATATATAAGGGCAAAACATCTTATTGTCGCAAGCAGATTGCACATATAAATATCTAAAGCTACTATACAACACACGTTAATCTTGCTTATGACGTCACAGTACAGGAAGACCCCCTAATAACGAAAAATTGCATAATATACAGAAATATCTCCTATTGGCGATAATTATTACAAACACAATGAAACTATTAAACAAAAATATATATATTTTTTTTGTTTTATACAAAAAACCTTGTCTTATTTTGTAATAATTCCGTGCAAGGGCAACGCTGACAGGGTAATAATGTATTTTTCTCTTTTCTGTTCTCCATTGTATCAACAAAATAATTAACTGCAAAGTGGGCCTATTAATTTTTTAGTTTGTGCTGATCATATTAAAGAGGGATATTAACAGACCCCTAAAACGTACCATAAGGAAAATAGAAAGAACGAACGAGATTGATTTTAACACTTTTGCAGCATCAACAAAGACAAATAATGGGAAGTTTGTTTAATTGATAAAACATCTTAGGGCACAGGTGGTGGACCTATAGGGGGAGAAATCTAGGTGACCGTGTTTTTAGACCAAAGATTTACCAGAGCAAAATGTTAGGTATAGTTGACCTGCAGTATCATCATGGAAAATCTTCGGGTTCGTGGGCTTTCGGTCTCAACACTTTCGGCTCGGGTGTATTCGGCCTCGGGAAATTCGGCTCGGATGAATATTAGGTCTCGCAAACATTCGGCTTGTGGGTTTTCAGTCTCGAGAATCTTCGGCTCGTGGATCTCGGCCTGGTGAACCTTCGGCTTGTGGGTTTTCAGTGTCGGGAACCTACGGCTTGTGGGTTTTCAGTGTCGGGAACCTTCGGCTTGTGGGTTTTCAGTGTCGGGAACCTTCGGCTTGACGGTTTTCAAAGTCGGGAACCTTCGGCTTGTGAGTTTTCAGTGTCGTGAACCTTCGAATCTTGAATATTCGGTTTCCTGAACGGGTGGACGTTCGGCATATGGGCTTTTAGTCTCGTGAAACCTTTGACACGTAGATCTTCAATCTTGAAAATCTTCTGTTAGTAGGTCTTTAAGGTCTCTTGTATCTTCGGCTCATTGGCAGTTGGTCTTGTGAACCCATACCAATTGTGTCATCATTTTGGCTCGTGACTCTCCGTTTTCGTAAACTTTCGGCTCGTACAACTTCGATCCTGCGAACCTTCTCTACAGTAATTCAGGAGATCCATTAGACAAAATTTCGTGGAAAACCGACTCATTAAAACTCTTGGAGGCTTGGTCTCACGAAACTTTGCATAGTGATAATTCAGCCTGGAAAAAATGGAAGTTTTTCTTTCTACCTCAGTCACAACGGAGAGACTGACACCAATCCGACAATAGAACGAACAAACAAAAATTGGCTCGAAGGCCCAAAATTAAGTCGATGTGACTGGGGATATAAGTTTAATGTGTGAGACATGTGACCAGACCCAAATGGGTGGAAGAATCCATTGGAGATGTTGGAAGACAGTTTGTTATATCTGTATGCGAGTACTTTTATATTATTCTTCAGTTTTGTCAACTCCTTCGAGTCCTTCGTTTTCGACGCCATTACTGCTCTCTAGCATCTTTCGTTGGTCGGCTGTGAGCTTCTTTTTCCTCTTGAAGAATCCAACCTGTGAAGAAAAGTGTACAAAATTGGAAATTGATGTGATTGTTTAAATCTCCTTTCTCTCTTTCTGTTCTTCCTATTTTGCTTCTTCTTCTTCTTCTTCTTCTTCTTCTTCTTCTTCTTTGTCCACTTCTTGTTATTTTTCTTTACCATTACCTTCATCTTTGAAGTCACCACTACCATCACCATCATTAGGCCTAACAACAAAGATGTTGTATTGCCCTTTAAGTGCCAAAACATGTGACGGTCGGAAATCTTTTTTTCCCCCTTTTGTTTACCTTTTTTTTTTTCTCCCTCTTTGGGTTAATATTTCTCAGTTTTTAATGCTTTGATACATATTTTTTTATCTTCTAAAAAACGGTTTAAAAAAAAGCCATCCGTAGATTTCAAAATTGTTTGGGTCGGTCGCAAAGGGCAATACAACATATTTTTTAACGCCTTGTCATCTTCATCTCCTAGTTCTTTAAAAAAATCTCCTTCGTCATCATCTTCTTCCCCTTTTTCTTCTTCATATTCATCTTCTTCCTCATTTTCTTCCTCTTTTTCTTCTTCTTCTCTGATGCATTCCCGTTGTTTGTCGAATCAAATATACAGTTAAAAAACGGTATTCCCCCTCCTCCTCCCTGTTTCTTCGTCATCATCTCCTCCTTCTTCTTCATATTCATATTCATCTTTTTCCTCATTGTTATTCTTCTTCTTCTTCTCTGATGCATTCCCATTGTTTATCGAATTAAATATATAGTTCAAGAACGGTTCCCCGAAGGGGGTGAATAGGTTCCATCGACTGCTTTTCTTACCCTCCATAAGACTACGATGAGTAGTACAAGGATGAGGCAACCGCAAAGTATCGAGACAAGATAAACCCAGAGTGCCACTTTCTCAGGCTCGATCACTTCTATTAGAAACTGCGGAACGATTTTCGTTGAAACCTGAGGAAAAATAATAAATTCAATCATAATATTTCGATGATTTTATAAGATATATAAATCGTTCAACAGGGAAGGAATAATCTATGAATATGATTAACTTCATGTAGATGCATAGCTAGAGGGGTACGTGCTCCCATCAATACACAGTCTTTTAAATTAAAACAAAGGCAAGGATCGAGAGAGAGAGAGAGAGAGAGAGAGAGAACGAGAGAGAAAAGGAGAAAAAGGGGGTGGGTATAGATATATACATAGATAGAAAGAGAAATAAGCAGGGATATATGTATTGACAAAAATATAGATGGTACGAGTTTTCCCACACCCTTCCCTCACTCAACGGCTATACGTTGAACGTTCTGTTAAATGTTAAAAAAAACAGTGCCCCAACATGCCCAATGACACAAGTGCTCCCCCATGGTGGCATCCACGCCCCACCATCTTTATAAATTAAGTTCTTTCAGTAATATGCTGAAACGATGTTTTTTGTGTGAACTTGAGCGGGTAAAAACACTAAGTTTTATCAGCAGATATTTTGACACATGTACAAGTAATGTTGTTACCATGTTTTCTTTTACCACTTTGTCATATTTGTTTGGAATAATTGAAATTCTTTTTCGACTTTGATTCAATAATTTTGTTTGCGTCCAAGTACATATATCTTATGATTAATATCCATAATCAGTATTAATAATATTGTGTGTTGAGCAATGGAGTCCGCCGTTTGAAAGTGATTTTCATCAAGTTTTCGTCAATAAGTTTAAATTTTGCTCAATTCAAACTAAGACATTTTACAGTCACCCCAAAACAATCTATTGAAATGTAGTCCATCGAGATAACATCAGTTTAAATCGATTAAAGCACCACTGCACTACTTATAGCTACTTGCGCCCTCTATATAGCAAAAAATGCCTAAGCAGTGACCGTTGGTACCTCATGATTCCCTTTTCCTATGTTAATTGAGAGCTGATCTCATGAGATAACCACCTGTCAGTGACCTTGCAGGGAGGTCTAATCCCTCCTGTACACTAGTACAGATGGGCTTGAATTCTCACCTCATTCGATGATATTTCAATCGGATCAGTAAACGTCGTTGCATACGGCACCTCTAGTACTTGAGCATGAGCTTGGACAAAGACCGTCAACTCCAGAAGATTCTAGACAAGAATGACAAGAATTTCTTATATATTTATTAGGCCATTATCAAACTGCATAAAGTATTGATTTGTTATTAAAAAGCACGTGTGAGAGTACATAAACTGTCGGATTTCAATTTAAAGACTCGCTCTAGATATACGAAGTACTAATGTCCACTACATCATAGTTCAACTAGAACAACTACCCCTTCGACATCCACCCTCTAGGACAACTACCCCCGGACAACTACCCCCAGGACAACCACCACCTAGGACCGTACCTCCAGGACAATAACCACTTAGGGTAATTATAAATCGGGGGTAGTTGTCCCATAGGGTGATTGTCCTAGGGGATAGTTGCCTGGGGGTAGTTGTCCTAGGGGGGGGGGGGAGGTTGTCCTAGGGGTAGTAAGCTGGGGGTGGGATATCATCCTAGAGGTTAATTGGCCCGTAGGTAGTCGGCCTAGAGGGTGGTTGCCCTAGAGGGGGGTAGTTGCACTAGAACCATCTTTTCCTTATGGGGGCGACTCTGCTGTATTAGGTAGAGTGTTGATATCATCCTCATGCTAAGCTCACAAAAGTTCGTACGAATCTCCCTGTTTTTCCATTGTCTTTCCGAATTTCCATTGTCTAAAAATCGTTCGTACGGCGTTCGTAGCAGTTCGTAATGGCATTTGTGACCGAGTGAATAGTCGAATGGTGCCATATTACCCGTAAAATCCCACGATGGTGTGCTTACCACAGTCAATGTATTGGTCCACACCCGTGATCGCACCGTCACGACGACGTTATCCCTCGCCGCGTTGCTGCCTGCGCCCAGCGAGTCCACGACACACGTTATCATGTAGCAGAACTGACTCTGTGACTCGCTGCATTTGATGTCCCGTACCTTGACGGGCGATTCGGTGGTCGACATCGGAATATCCGTGGTTCCGACCGCAGGAGAGTCGGTTGCGGCAGCTCGTCGGCGTCGACGTTTGCTTTCTGGTGTTCCCGTGCTGTTGTCAACCGACTAAAAAGGGATAGTATAGAAGTCGATATTATTTATTTATTTATTATAGTTTCATTTCAACAGGGTGGTCTCATTCAAGTCCATTTCTGGACCTGCTCTCCCATCAGTTTTATTTAACATTTTTAGAAGCGTCTTGCGTATTGATAGACCCAAATTAAGCTATGCTCACAATATGAAGTAGATTTAATTACTAAACAGACTTCGCAATGTTTCGTTTATATTAAGGCCTATAAATGTCGTATTTTATACACAAATCAAACAATCTATTGAAAGGATATGTATTTAGCTCTGGTAATAGTGATAACAGAAATTAAAACTATTGCGATATATAATGCAACCTAAAGTAGTATCTGATTAGCCAGTGCGGACTGATTGTAGTGAATTTTATTTTCAACAAATAGCCATTGCTTCTGATTGATACAATACTTTTTTTTAAGGACGGTCGCGAAGGCTTTCCAGAAATCAACTAAAATGCAAATTATTCATTAGGTCTCCCTACGGTAAGCAGGCTCGGATTACGTAATCTGTCATTACCATGTTCTCACATTGAAAACACCTCCTGGGCCCCGTTTCACAAAACTTGTCATCAGTGACAAATGACAGTTTTTGTTATGAGCTACTGACATCCTTGCTTCTGATTGGTTATCAGCAGATTTGTCACTGATTTTTTAATTGAAAAAAAAAGCTTTGAGAAACGGGTCCCAGGCCTAGAAGTCGATCTCATCTCTTAGCATAGGTCAATGAGAGATAGGGGACTTACGCCAAGTCCTTCGGGGTTCCACGAGCCATCTATAGTGCATTCCTCCCCGGTATCCATGGTCGCACTGAGGAGATAGAGGAGATAGTTCCTCTGCACACCGTTGTACCGCATAGGCCAAGGGATGGTGATCTCTGTGCGGGCTACTGAGCTTGGACCATTGTTGTAGAGCTACAACGAAGAAAATATGAATATCTATTTTTGTATTCAATATTACGTGATTGCGTTGTGCCATTTTAAACACTATTGCGTTCAGGTGACAAAAGTAATTACTGGAGGCAGCTAGTAACACGTGTCGTAGCGTTTTATTCCGCTTTTCAAGGTGAGTACCGATTAGACACAATAAACTGGTTCGTTGCTGTTATATTTCAGATTATATTAATCATGAAGTAATCATGAGACTATTTAATTCTTGGGAATACTTTGTCATCCTTCTATAATTTTTAGCTCCTCTTCTAGCATATTGAAATCTATAAAGTCTAATTTATCGAGATCAACACATTTTCTGAAAGATTATCAAGAGCATCATAGGTAAATGATTCTAGGGTGTCAATATTGGGGAGTGTTTCGGATGAATGGAAATATCTCAGGTATTAATATGGTGGGTAAAGTGGTTACTCGCTGCAAAAGAAAAGATGGTTGAGCAGTAGGTTTAATTTACTCCTCGTTAAGAGAATGCCTAATACAGGGGCGGATCTAGGGGTGCGTGGAGGGCACACGCTTTCCTGTCTCCATCCTGTCTATTGCGACCACCCAGGGGAAACTGGCCACTATAGACAGGTGGCCTTTCTAGACATGTTCTAAAACACATATTTCTTTTTCCAGGGAAACATACTACATTGCCACCACAGACATGTGGCATTTGTTTGTTGAGAGGTTGTCACTAAGACGGGTTTAACTGTCATTAATAGGGACTTTTAGATTCTGCACGACGAGAACGCGGACTGCCCTTTTAAGGCAATGTGACGTCACTGCCAGTGCCTTAAAAGGACGCCACATTGCCTTAAAAGGGCATTCCACGTTCTCGTCGTGCAGAATCTAAAAGTCCCTATTGTATAATTCTTACTGAAAACACATGAGTGATGTCTGGTCCCACATCCTTCTCCAGTTTGATCGCCCTGGTCAGCAAATAATTCTCCTCAGAATATATGACTGTTTCTGGAATGACGTTCCTGTGAAAAACAAGATGATCAAGAAATAAAATCAGACTAATCTATGTACACGTGATAACAAATGACAATAAGCAACATACAAGGGTACAGAGAGTAGTAGAAGTAGTAATAGTTGTAATAATAGTAGTGGTTGTAATTACCAAGTTGTAGTATAAAAAAGTAATAGTAATATATTGCCCGAATGATTAGATGTGTTAAACAAAGAAAGTTAATTTAAAAATGTCTTGAAGCAAGTACAGTAAACATATCTATGCTGGTAAAAGTTGATGAAAAACATAGGTTTCTACACTTGTTATACAATTTTCAAAATGTGTTATTCATTGTGTTCCCTAGTGAGAGTGCATGAAAAGACATTACAAGCATGATAATAACCAGGATCAAACGAATGCAGTGTAATGTACATACCCGTGGAAGGATAGGTCTGCTGAAATAGCAAGTGGTACGGTTATGTTGAACTCATTATCAGCTATCATTTGCTCCGATTCCACGCTGTTTTGATAAAACATTAACACAAAAGATAAACAGTTTTAAACGAATTAAATTCAAAATTGATGTTGATTTGATAATAGTCTACATGTGATAGGAAATAAAGAAACAAACAAACAAACAAATGAACTGAAAACAAACGCCTTTCACAAAAATATAAGACATCACTCTAAAATAATATCGAAGTCTCAACAAGAGAAGAGAATGACGAAAACGACGGTAAAAGTAACATTCCATCATTGAGATAAGAGGGGAATGAAAACGAATGGGGAAGACAAAATTATAAAATATGCTATGACATTATTAGCCATGTTAGGAATTACTTCAACAATCCTATCCATGGGAGAAACATGTAAAAGATGAGAGCAAGTTACTTAGAAAAAGAACGAACAGTTAAAACAATAGTGGGATGTTGTAGTGGCGGATTTTTTTTTTTTTTTTTGGGGGGGGGGGGGTTACCAACCACTCATGCCCCTTGAAACACAGTGTGGCATATTTCAAGAACACAACAGAAATAATGCATCCCCATCAAGCCCCTTTCAAATTGTACAATAAGGAATCACCACAATCTGAAAGCATTTAGGGGTCAACTTAAAAAAAAGTTTTGCCCCTCCCACCTTTCTATAGAATCCTAAATATGCCCCTTAAAGCTTATCTGTACTACTTTATAGGAGGGATTTATAGACCACACTGCAAGGTCACTTGACAGGTGGTTATCTCATCAACTCAGCTCTCAATTAACATAATAAAAAGAGGATCATGGGGGACCAATGGTCACCGATTAGGCATTGTTTTTTTCTATATAGAGGGAGCTAGTAGCTACAAATAGGACAGTGTGGCTTTAATGGTTTTGCCATGCATACCTGCCGACTCCGAAGGTGAAATGTACATTGTCTCCGTTTCCTGGTAGATTAGCACTACTGAACTGCATCTTCAGAATAACCTGTCAGCATGAAAAAATACAAATTAAACAATAACAAATGGGAATATAGTATATGGTTCGTATTTACTTATGAATAACAAGACATGATATTTCTTTGCCTAAGTATAGGCTTTTCTTATGCTTTAGATTAAACAAGAGATGTCAATTTAAATAGATAGCATATGTTATATTGTACATTTTGTATGTTTGATATGTTACAGTATATGTAAAGGACCTCTGTAGAAGGAAGGGCTAACAAAAAATAAAGGAAAACAAAATTACCAGGTATAACATTCTATTTGACCTATTCATTCTGTTTTCTTTTCCCTTTACAAGTTAAACAACTGGTAACTGTTAGTGTATTCGTACACATTTTGAATATTCTTTTCTTCTGTTGTGTCATTTTATTTTAAAAATCTAGAAAATTAGATATGCCCTCCTTTAATAATCATCGTTAACCAACTCGATAAATATATTTTAAGTTCTTATTCTCAGGGGTGAACGGAACATTTATTTTGTTCTCGTTAAACAAGAGCGTGGTTAAATACGACAGTTGTCTCATAGTTACATTGGCAGCTCGGCTTTTACCAGGGTAATAATGTTAAGCGCCATGAGCGTCAAAGCCTGGCGGATTCCGGCGCTATATAAATATCCATATTATTATATGTTAATATAATAAACAATGCCGCATTAATACAATTTCGGCACCAGAATGACCTTACGTCAGATTTGCACAGATCTGGTAATTTCGCTGTATATATTTAATCCAAATATTGTTTGAGCTTTATACATACCGTAGTTCCTGCTGTGAATGGATTTCCTACATCACAACTTATCTCTGATGACTGGACCATGCTATTACAGGTCACAATTTGGTCCTGGTGAAAAAAAAAAAGAAACAAAAATAGTACCAAAAGCATTTGTTTGTTCAGTGTCTGTGATATGGTGTAATATTGAAGCCCTAAAAAGAGTGCGCGTCAAAAGATCATTAAGTGCTTCAAAAAAATAAAAATCTTTGAGTGACCGGTTTTACCATAATCATTTTCCCCAATAGTCTGTAGTGTAAAATTTCAAATTCCAATCATAAATATCTTGATAATCAAACATGCGGTTTATAATTGTGATTGCAGCATGAGCTAAATCCAGGATTTTGTTTATAATTTGAGGCAAAGATATTTTATCCCTTTAAGAATATAAATCATGGACGTATCTTTAATCTAGTTGAGGGAAAATGCGTTGTTTTGATAAATATTTTATTTATAATTTGGTGCACAAGTACAACAACGAAGTACATCAAATATGATATTATTCATGATTTTGCGACTGTAAGTAGTAAACAAAGACTGGATGATATCAAACGGCCAACTAGCACGAATATAACAATTATTGTTCATAATGAACTGTGTATTGTGACGCTCCAGATGTTAAACACACATGAGCAGTTTGATTTTGAAACTTACCGTTTGTACGCGAGTAAATCCCGCATATTGTAACTCCTGTGGTACCTGTACAGACAGCGTGGAGAGGTATGCATCCTCGCCATTATTTTCAATTGTGACGTCAATCGTTATCGTCTCCACGGATCCCACTATCAAACTCGCCGTTTCCCTTTAATATATATGACAAATCGAAGATTGATTACGATACAGACAATATATCAAATGAGTGGCTTTGAATTCTAATGTCTTAAAGCCCCACTGTACTACTTATAGTTACTTGCGCCCTCTATATAGAAAAGAATGCCTAATCGGTACCTATGGGTCCCCCATGATCCCCCTTTTCTTATGTTAATTGATAGCTGATTTGATGAGATAACCACCTGTCGGTGACCTTGCAGGAAGGTCTAATCCTCCTTGCCAAACTAGTGCAGACGGGCTTTAAGAGAAATCTATACTCTAAATTCTTTAATATGAACATGTTTTTAAAAAATGCCGAGACTGGATCGTTTTCATTGATGCATGTAACGGAGTGGAATGTTCATCTATATATTTGTTTTTTTTCTCTTTCTTGATGGCCAAACAGTTATTAGTTTAATTGGTAGTCTTACTTCACGTTTCGACTGATTCTGGGTCAATCAATTGAGGAGATGCCGACAGAAAAAAAGTTGTAGACTTTATAACATTGCTTGTCAAAATAATTTAAAAAGTTAAATAAAATACGTATGCATATTCTGTTGAATCTTTCTTTTATATATGAATTTCTTATTTAGTTTTGCATTACGCGATAATTTATACATGTCAACTAATGGAATATAGACAAAACTTTTTTTTCCTCGTTTTATCACCGTATTGCTCGTAATGTAGAAAAAATAGGATGCAATAAAAGTACAGTGCCACTTCGATACTTCTTCATTTCATAAACGCGCAATTAATTAAATTGATACTTACGTAGATGCCCGCACGCTTAAATTTGGAACACAAGTTTCGTTCATGCAGTTTCGTTCAATCGGTACCTTCAGGAAATAAGGGAATGAAAACGGATAAATAAATTATTTGTTTTGAAACATACATGTAGAAGCACATGGATATTTATCTTTCGTACAGTAGGCCTACATCCTTTGCAGCAGATAAAGGTGATGTGCAAAGAATAACAAATAATTTGTATGTGTAGAAATTATAAATATTTTGTTATTAGAAACAAAACAACATCTCAGTCACACCCTACACATCGACTCCAAAGCGCCGATTCTTAGCTTTTTGGGATAATGTAATTTGTTCGGTCTGTCTAATGTTGTTCAGGTGTCCGTCCCGTTAATATTACTGGGGTATAAACAAAAAGTGGAAAACAAGGGGGTAGAATAAGAGGGGGGGGGGGGCAGAGAGGCATACAGACAACGATACGCACAAATGAACAAACATGCAGACTTTGACAAAGACATACAATATAATTACTTACTGAAAGAGCTCGAAAGTTGTCACTCGATTCGTCCAGAATGGGCAATATCTCCCCGGGAGGGGGACTACTGTCCGGTAGCCCGAAGCTAAGAGATACAGGGATAGGAGACAGCTTGTCCACAATTGTAGGCTGTTAGCAGAGAAATGAAAAGAGATGTTCTTTAGATAATCATCTTTCAATATCAGGCGTTTAACCATTTGACATAACCATTATAAAACACTATTGAAACCAGATTGTTGAATGTGTCGACTTAAATTATCCTGACACCTGAAATTACTTTCATATTTGGCACTATTTTCTTATTATTTTATACCTTGGCGTATGCAGTAAAAGGGTTGCAGTATTCCACGTTACTAGTTAAGGTGACCGTAAGGCTCACGCTGGACGCGTCATTTCCTGCCAGGTCAAAGTTCGCCCGCCGCGTTGACTGTCGATTGTAGTCCAGAGACACGGAGTATTCGAAGTCTAAGAGAAAGATATTGAGAAAATAATTGTTAAAAATGAATTAATGATAATATACTAGAGTGTGAACTTAATTGCCTTTACAGGTGATTAGACAAACACAATGACATAACGTGTGTAACGGGCATGAACCACCCTAAGGTGACTTTAATCGATAGATTATATCTCATGGAATTTCTCAAGTGGAAATCCATTCGAGTAAACTTATTAACGTCATTGTCGAATCATCAAATCTCACCGTAACTCAGTCAAGATTTAATGTAATCACAATCATTTTGAATGAATGATGAATAACCACACAAATACATTATCATCTCAATTATTATATAGGAATCAGAAGAAAAAAATTAACACAAAATAAAAAAAACTTTACCGAGATTCGGGGGCACATTCGTTCCGGAATACCTGATGCAGACTTCGAAATCAAAACTGTAAAATAACGAAAGATAATAATCTTTACACATTGAACAAAATATAACTCACGAATATACGCATATTGTACAATCTGATCTCACTTACTTAATCCACTGCAATGTAATAATCAAAACAATTTCCTTCTCGCCCATAGAATAGCCTATATTTGAAGCAATTAAAAAAACCGAATGAGAGGTGTACATGGGAGAATCTGGCCTTGCATATGTCAAGTTTGACGATCTTATCAATATGACATCTTGTGCCGGAAATGAGAGGAGCTGGTAGGCACCTGATCACACCGACTTCGTCAAGTCGCTGCCATTACATCAGGAATACAAGACTCACAGATTCTGGCTTTCGTCATCCTTCTTTTGGAGAGAACAAGACGTACGGGTCTTTGATTTCGTCACCCTCGGTTCGAGAAGACAAGACGCATATATTCTTGATTTCGTCACCATATGTTCGAGAAGACAAAACGCATTCATTCCTGATTCCGTCACCCTCCCTTGATTCCAGAAAACAAGACGTATAGATTTTGGATTTCGTCAACCTTCTTTTGGAGAGAACAAGACGTACGGGTTCCGAGTTTCGTCACCCTCTGTTCGAGAAGACAAAACGCATATATTCTTAATTTTGTCACCCTCGGTTCGAGAAGACACGATACTTCTATTTCTGATTTCGTCACCCTTTCTTCGAGGAGACAGGACGCATATATTCTTGATTTCGTCACCCTTGGTTCGAAAAGACAAGACGTATAGATTCTTGATTTCGTCACCCTTTGTTCGAAAAGACACGACACTTAGATTCATGATTTCGTCACCCAGCCTTGGTTCGAGAAGACACGATACTTCTATTCCTGATTTCGTCACCCTTTCTTCGAAAAGACACGATACTTAGATTCCTGATTTCGTCACCCAGCCTTGGTTCGAAAAGACAAGACGTATAGATTCCTGATTTCGTCACCCACCCTTGGTTTGAGAAGACATGACACATAGGTGCCTGATTTCGTCACCCTTTGTTCGAGAAGACACGACGCACAGATTCTTGATTTCGTCACCCTTAGTGCGAGATGACAAGACAATCGTCATTTGAAACTTTTTATTGTAAAACTACATTGTATAGTACCATATCGACACCCAAATCACTCACCTAGAGACCATTGTTCCACTGGCCGTCATGTGATTGGTATTTTTGAGATCAATAGATTCTGTATTCGAGACCAACGATCCCGTCACGTGAACAACTGGTCTAGATCTGAAAAAATGGAATGCAAAAGAAATTATATTTAAAGATAGTCTTTGGGTAAAACTCCAAAAACGGGCACCTTCCCCTTTGATGATCCACTGTCGTACCCCAAGTAAACAACGTCTAAAACATACACACTTTGTTACATTTTTTCGACTTTAAAAGTATCCCCGATATCTGATGTCCTTTCCTCTTTTTTCTCATGAGAACATAATATTATTTGAAACTGTGCCCAGGTTACAAAATTCTCGATCTGACCCTACTTTTGTTAATCCATCGATTGTTTGATAAGCAATGAAGAATTTAAGCTCCTAAAGAGAGATAAAAATCTATAAAAAAAAGAGAGATAACAAGAAAGACAACCAAATAGAGATATGTCTAGCGGAGATAATCCTTGCTTACCTCACAAGTACTACTGTCGATGACTTGTAAGCCCCTACGACCAAGTCTGGATTGCAAGAGGAAAAAACAACAATTATTTATTATGCCCAAGAGTGCTTCTCCTTACACGTACAATATCAAGTCATTACAAGACGCCAAGTTTTGGCAACCATTACAAAATTAATTTAAGAAAGATTTCATTAAGTGCTTTTTTGTATGCATACCCTCCAAACTATAAAAACAGTTTTTCTATCCACACACTTTGGAAAGGTTAATGAACAAAACGGTGAATCAAATGATCAAAAACTTTTTTTTTCATCGTGAAATATTTAATTTAAGGACTGTTACATTCAAGGTAATATTCTTTTTTCTCCATTCCTTTATTCCAAATCAACGAAATACTCAAGTATTAATACATGTTTACAAACGCAATGACATGAGCAACGGTTTTGATACAGGGAAGACTATGCAATTCGTTAAAGTATACAATTAACAAACGAGTTATTCATACCCCTTGTAAATGTAACATCTTTTCCGTTTTTCGTAACTCAAAAAAGAAAGGTGGACTGATTGAAGTAGGGCCTTTTTTTAATACTTTGAGATGTAAGCTTTAAAGTATCACCTTCTCAAGAAACATAAATCGGGAAAAATCAATTTTCCACAAACTTAAAAAATAAGAAACTTGTTAAGGGTATGAATAATTTAGATGTTAACTGTATTTGCTTATGTTGGATACGTCTCATCACAATAGAATACAAGTACAATAGAACACAAATATTAGAAAGGGGAAAGGGAGTAAGAGTAAAGAAGTTAAAAACGTACTGCCACAGATTACAGAATAGCAAGCCGATTCATAAGTATTCTTATAATTTTATGATACTGCTATATGATATTATCTTCACTCCCGTCATACCTGGGTACATATTATTATCCATGTCCATTCCAGCTGATAGCGATGATCCAAATGTGTTGAGGCTTAGTCCAAAATCAGAAGGTTCGAGGCTCTGGGGAGCAATAACAGCGCACAAGATATTACAATGAAACTTCGTGGCTTACAATAAAGCGCCAATACATTGTCATTAAGTTGAAAATCATAATTTTTAAAGAAATAGCATGCAAGTGTATATGTTTAATCGTGAAGGGTGGGGGAGGGGTTAAACTTCAAACCACAAAACGTGTGGGATTGGTTCTCTGTGGTGACATAGATACATTGTCAATGCTGCACTCGGCGTTGTGGCGTGCGCCTGTAATCCAGCTAACAGTGGAAGTTACAAACTGATTCAACCGAGGACGCAGGTTCGAAACTGAGTTACGTCTTTCGGATGGTGACGTTTAAAGGTCGGTCCCCAGACGTAAAAAATCATATCTGATTGAAACACGTCTGTAAAAACCCAAATATCCCCACTCATCCCTCCCTACTCCTGACGCCAGTAGATATCAATAATATAACTTACTTGTGCAAATGTAGTAGATAGACCCAGCGACCCTGGCTGTGATAGATGTACACTATCCCTTCGCCTGTCTTGCCACCGTAAGGAGCGCTGACCGCTAAGTCTGTATGAAACCACAACAAAAATGCATGAAGGATTCAAAAGTGAAATGTTTACAGTGTAGTTTACACCAAAATATCGGTAGACTGATTTGAGAGGGGGAGGGGCATTGATTCAAGTTTGCTGTCAACAAAGCAAAAATGAAGACGAAGAACAAAAAATCTAGACAAACAACCGACATGGGTTTAATTTAACCAACCAATTAAACGAACAAACAAAGAAATCCAAATTTCAATTTGCCGACAGAAAATGCTGAATGGCAAGTTACGATTTTTGTGAACAATCGAAAGTCGAGAACATTACCGTTGTATCCATCTTGGTTAACATCGCTGAGGGCCGCCATACTAAATCCGAATCGAGCACGAACTTTGTAACCCTGGATGGTCGTACCCTCGGAGAAACCACCCTGGATGGGAAAGAAGAAGAAGAAGAAGAAGAAGAAGAAGAAGAAGAAGAAGAAGAAGAAGAAGAAGAAGAAGAAGAAGAAGAAGAAGAAGAAGAAGAGAAAGAAGGAAGGGGATTTAGATGGAGAGAAAGGGAAAGGGGAAAACAGTAGGCGGGAAAAGAGGCGTAAGAGGAGCAGGGAGAGGAGGAGAAGAAGGAAGAGGTGTAGGAGGATGGAAAGGGAGTTGATAGAAAGAAGGAGGTTGGTCGAAGAGAAGGAGGAGTAAGAGAAATAGGAAGAGAAAATTTCATTCAACAATTAAAATCTGAAAGAAAATACAATATCCTTAGACAGATTGTTGTATAAATTCCATACGACAGAAGCAGATTTAAGTAGGGGGGGGGGAGGGCGCACATCTGACCGCCCTTTTAAAATCTAAATCTGTACCCTTAGTGCATCAGAATGTTTCAAGTTTTTAATGATTTTATATTCCAAAGGGCCTCCGAAAATGTTAAGACTTTTTCCCGTCGAAGATTAATCACAACTATGCCCTCTTCTTTCCAGAATCCTCAAGCCACCACTGACATTATATCTAAATCAACGATTATAAAGGTTAAAAAAGACCATGTTAGTTTGCGCTTTATTATTTCGTAATCATCCTTACGTTTTCATCATTGTAGAAGATCCTCACTCGACCGATCTCCCACCCGTCAGTCGTCTTCGACTCGTCGATGTAGAACGGTGCACTGACCACGAGATCCGTAAAGCCGTCATCATTGAAGTCAGATACGACCAGGGTGTGACCAAAGAAGGCTCCGGTCTGACTGCCCGTGAGGTTTAGATAGGCGTTCATTGTCGAGTCGAAGATGGACACCTAAGAGGCAGAGGTTTCAAGATAAAGCTGAGTTCTCGTCATGCCATTACAGTTTTAAATAACCTGAACTGTCTCTAAGTAATTTGCAAAGGTTGATCATGTAATAAAAGAACGTCCTTAAGAGGACGTCACACGTAGCAGTCAACTATGTCGACGTGCAAATCTAAAAGTCCCTAATGTCCGATTTTGGACAGCTGGTAACGTTAACAGTTTCTGTATCTAGGAAGAGGCCCAAATAGGCCAATCAAATGAGCTTCCGATGGTTAAGCATCTCTTATACCATTAACAAAAAGGTATCAACGGTTTGATCTTTAATCCCAAAGTTTACATAATTTCATACATACATGCTTTCTGATGGCACATTTCTTTGTGGTAAAATTCCACTTGAAAATTTTCCTTTAAAGCCTGTCTGCACTAGTTTGGCCAGGAGGGGTTTGACCTCCCTGCAAGGTCACTGGCAGATGATTATCTCATCAAATCAGCTCTCAAACATTGTTTGCTATATAGAGGGCGCAAGTACCCATCGATGCGCTACCTTTGATTAAATCCTTCAAGCATGAAAGAGATACCGTGTTCACCTTTGGCAGAAAACATCATCAGTTCGATTTGAAAGAGTTCAGTCTTGACTTACTATTCCGACTAGATTGTTGGCACGAGGTATTCCTACGGCATACTCCGATCTGGAATCTCCTTTGAAATCACCGAAAGCAACTGCATAGCCTGAATTTAAAAAAAAAATGATAATGTGTAATAATTACAAATATTTCCTTTTCCTCTGAGTCCTAAGAGAGTGAGCCATGGTTTGATAAATCAATATTATTTTTAGGGTGTTATTCTTTACATTTTTAGGAATAAACCTGAGAGCGGAAGCATTGCAAATTATTTACTGTTGATAATCAAAGACATCATAAATAATAAAAGTAGATAAAAGTACTATTTACCATTACAATTACGATTTCAATCAGATCGCTTGCGATAAGAATGTGACATCAGATAATTAGATTAATTAATATAATTGTACTCTTATTCTTTTTTGTTG
>JAVYIG010015830.1:0-34043 GCA_035222895.1 Strongylocentrotus droebachiensis | reverse complement strand
TCCCTGGAAATCCCCCCCCCCCCCCCCAAATTAAGGATAGAACTTGGAATTGGGCGCTCGTCGGAACCACACATTATAAGCTCTCTCTCCCTCCCTGGAAATCCTCCCATCTAAGGAACTACACGTATTTACAACTGGAATATGAAGGTACAGAACCAAGTCGACGCTGGAATTAAGATGCTGGAATTAATATACTGGAATTAATATACTGGAATTAATATACTGGAATTAATGAACTACTATTATTAAGACGCAGGAATATGCTAAGTCCACCTCTCCCCATATGATGCCATGGAATTAAACTAAGACGGAAAACTCCCAAGTCCCATAAATCCCAATGAATCATTGCCCTTCACTTTATTACATGTAACGACAATCGTATAAATTCATTAAGTATAACTATGAGCACAAGGTATTTGTGACAGTGGTGATAGAAAGATGTAAATATTTGAAGTACATGCATTAATAAAAGTTGACCATTTTCTTTTGTCTTAAAACTAAAATTATGAGTCTATAAACACTTTGTCTTTCTTCTTAACTGGTACTCCGTCATAGTCGTATATTTCGACGAAACGAACTTAAATAAGTATTGTAGCTTCCCCCGTCTTTTCTTCCAAATAAAAGAAAAGATCTAATTACTTTAACCGCTCGGACATTATAAATAAAATGTCGGCTGACGAATATCCTGACAGATATAAAGAATCAGTTTCCCCGGCTGGGAAAGAGAACAAACCCGACGTAGAGGTCGAGGTTGAAGACGGAGGCGGGGGCGGCCGCCACAAATTTGGTGTCAGAAGTGGGATTATTAATATGGCGGAGGTACCAGAGTCTAAGAAAGAAATAGATGAGCTAAGTTGCTCCTCAGATGAAACAATGTCTAGTACAAAAAGTTCAAAGAAAAAGAAGAGTAGGACAGAGAAATTACAAAGTCGGATATTAAGTCAACTATCGAAGTTAATGGGGCAAATGATGAAGTTGAAAAAGAAACCAAGGAATAGGCGTACTGGCCCAGACTCCTCTACGGAAGAACTATCTGATTCTTCAGATGATGAAGTGGAATTCAACTTCAAACCAAATAGACGACCGGAAGGAATGGAAATCCAAGATGGAGACGAGGAATCTCATGTCGATGAATCAAAGACGAGGAAACATAAGGAAGAAACTAACCAGATGGAAACACAAAAGAAGAATGATGATATTCGCTATGCCAAAGAAGATAGAATTCGGGAAACTACTCATCGACCACTGATCATGCCGGACAAGTATGATGGAAGTACCGACTGGAAAGAATACGCCTCGCACTTTGAATCTTGTTGCGAAATCAACACTGGAAAGATGAGGAATCTGCCAAGTACCTAGCTGCTAGCTTGAGAGGTCAAGCTCTGAGATTACTAGAAGAACAAAGAGGCACCAAGTGGAACTTTGAAGAAATAAAGAGTAAACTGTCATTTAGGTTCTCTTCTGCCAAACAGGCGGAAAGCTATCTGTTGGAACTTAGGAATCGTAAGCGACGTCAAGGAGAATCACTTCAGGAATTAGGACGTCATATTAGGGAACTAACTGATAAGGCATATCCAAACTTTGAAAGTCAAGGGGTCGATAGACTAGCTAGGATTCATTTTACTGATGCTATTCGTAGTAGTGAGATTCGTATGGGAATATTTCATGCTAAGGCAACAAGCTTAGATGAGGTAATTCAAGCAGCAATAACTACTGAGACATTTCTACAGACGGAGACTGAGAGGAATGGATGGAAGGTTAAGCCTACTTACAATAGAGGAATCGGCTCTGATGTGGATCTAGAGAAGATGATCAAAGATGAAGTCAACAAAGTCTTAGGCCAAGCCATGGAAAGTCAACCTAACAAGGAAAGATGTCAGGAATATGAGAAGAAACCAGGAACTAATCAAAGACCAAGCCAAACAGTGCAAGGAAGATTTGATGTGAAAACCCAAACATGTTTCTATTGTGAGAAACCTGGCCATTTCGCGAGGGAATGCCGTGAGAAACAAATGGATCGAAGAGGAAGGAACTATCCAAGTGATGAATCTAACTGGTCAAGACAAAGATATCAGCGTCAGTCAAACGACAAGTGGTCGCCCCAAAGGGTCGTGGCGCGGCCAAACGTCCAAAATTAACTGAGACCCAACCTAGCAAAACAAAGACAAGTTTCATACCCAGTATAAATCGAAATGTTGATGGTCTTTATGTTCCAGTGCACATTCAGGACAAGGAATACAAATTTCTAGTTGATACTGGTGCTTCAGACTCTTACATTTCTAGACGATCATATGAACAATTAGATGAAAAGAATAGACCCCCACTGCAACATCGTAGCATAAGTGCACAATTAGCAGATGGTTCACCATTAGCCATTTATGGAGCAATAACTCATGAGATGAAGATAGGACCAAATAAAGGAGTAATTACAGTTTTGGTAGCAGATGTGAGTAGTGATGGAATCCTCGGTTTGGACAATCTAACAAGAATGGGGGCTAGCATTGATCTGACTAATTTTCAACTCACAACAAAATGGGGCAAAGTAGAGTGCAAGAATGAAAGTGGAGAAAGACTATCCTGCCGCATAACTGCATCAGAAACTACTACAATCCCCGCAGGACATGAAGCTGTAATACTTGGATCAATGAAGGAAGGAGATCGAATTAAACCTAACACCCTAGGTTTAATAGAGGCTGGAAATGTTCAACAACAATTAGTGAAGAAAGGACTCATTACAGCTAGAACTCTAATCAAGACAGGTGAGGAGTTAGTGCCTGTTAGAGTATTCAACCCATCTACTTCCAACAAAGTAATAAAGAAGAACACACCAATCGCTATGATGACCGTAATAGATACAAGTGAAGTACAGGAAGTCCCTAAGTACACCACTGTTGGTGATGGAAAAGTTCCGGAACATTTGAGGGATTTGCTAAAGAGAAGTACAGAAGGAATACCAGATCAGTATCGCCAAGACGTGGCAAAGTTATTGACGGAATTTCAGGATGTATTCTCAAGAGGAGATGATGATATTGGAAGGACCAATTTGGTACAACACAATATAGATACTGGAACTCAGCGACCAATTAGACAACGACAACGCAAGCACCCTTTTGGGCAGAGAGACGAAATCAAGGAGCAAGTGGAAGGGCTACTACAGAAAGGTCTTATTGAACCAACTGATAGTCCATGGGCTTCTAACATTGTACTCGTAAAGAAAAAGGACGGAACTCAGAGATTTTGCGTGGATTATCGGCAACTGAATGCTGCCACGATCAAGGACGCCTACCCCCTACCTCGTATAGACGAAACATTGGATGCTTTGTCAGGAGCGCAGTGGTTTTCGACCCTGGACTTGGCAAGTGGATACTGGCAAGTAGGCTTAAGCAAAGATGCTAAGGAAAAATCAGCTTTCGTAGCTGATGGTGGACTCTACTCATGGAACGTGATGCCTTTTGGACTTTGTAACGCCCCAGCCACTTTTGAGAGATTGATGGATAAAGTACTAACCGGATTGCATTGGGAGACATTACTTGTCTACTTAGATGATTTGATTATCTTTGGTAAATCGATACCAGAGGAACTTTCACGGTTACGTCAAGTATTCCATAGACTACGACAAGCCAACTTGAAGTTAAAACCAAAGAAATGCTTTCTGTTCAGGAAGAAGGTGTCCTATCTCGGACACGAAGTATCAAGCAAGGGAGTCTCAACACAGCCAGAGAAGGTCGAGACTGTAAAAACATGGCCAACGCCGAAGAATGTGACGGAAGTTAGAAGTTTTCTTGGTCTTGCATCCTACTACAGACGTTTTGTTGAAGGTTTTGCTAGTATAGCCAAACCTCTTCATCAACTCACGGAAAAGCGCCGTGCCGGGCAGTTCGAATGGAGCTCTGTCTGTCAGGATGCGTTTGAAGAGTTGAAACGAAGATTGATTACTGCACCTATTCTGGGATACCCGAATACGGAAGGTGCATTCATTCTTGACACAGACGCCAGTAAGGATGGGATTGGAGGAGTGTTGTCACAAGTACAAGATGGAAAGGAAAGAGTAATCACTTACGGAAGTAAAGTGCTAAGTAAGGCAGAACGGAACTACTGCGTTACAAGAAGGGAACTACTTGCAGTTGTCGTTTACTTGAAGCATTTCAGACAATATCTCTACGGTCGACATGTAACGGTGAGAACAGATCACGGAGCTTTAAGGTGGCTAACAAATTTCAAAAACCCTGAAGGACAGCTAGCAAGATGGCTTGAGGTCATCGCAGCTTATGATATAGAGATCATTCACAGGGCTGGTAGAAGTCATGGAATGCAGATGCATTGTCGAGAAGACCATGTGGCCAGTGTGGAAGAGGACTGGAGTGCGAGTTCAAGGAAGAAGCCAAAGCACGTGTAATAATGATGACAAATGAGAAGAGACTGTCTGAGATGAGGAAAGATCAACTAGACGACCCAAATATAAAGCCTGTGCTAGAGGCTATGGAAAGGAAGACCAGACCACCAAAGGAAGAAGTTTCCGCAATGTCTAAGAAAGTTAAAGTCTTGTTAGAGCATTGGGAACAACTTGAAATCAGAGATGGAATACTCTACCGTAGATGGGAATCTATAGATGGCAAAGAAGTGAAGTGGCGACTAGTATTACCTGGAAGGAAAATAGATGAAGTTTTGAAAGAACTTCATGGTAGCGCCTTAGCTGGTCATTTGGGAGCAACTAAGACACTGAAGAGTAGTCAGACGAGATACTACTGGGTAGGAATGAAGGCAGATGTGAGGTCTTTCATCCGTAAATGTGAATCTTGTGCTCGACGGAAGTCAGCCGGTAAGAAGAGACGAGCACCTCTACAGCAGAGAAGAAGTGGAAGTCCGATGGAACGGATCGCTCTTGATATACTAGGACCTTTGCCGGAGACGAATGACGGAAATAAGTACATAATGGTAGTAGCCGATTACTACACAAAGTTCGTAGAAGCTTATCCAATACCTAATGAGAAAGCAAGTACTGTGGCACCCAAACTAGTTGAAGAGTTTATATGTAGATACGGGGTTCCAACTGAGATTCACACAGACCAAGGAAGGAACTTTGAGTCACAGTTGTTCAAAGAAGTTTGCCAGATCTTGGGAATAAAGAAGACAAGGACGACGGCATATAACCCTAAATCAGACGGTATGATTGAACGCTTCAACAGAACATTGCTCGATATGCTTGTCACGCTCATAGAGCCTGGAAAGAATCAGCGAGATTGGGACAAGTATGTACATATAGCTACAACGGCATACAGAAGTTCAGTTCATGAGACAATAGGAGAAACGCCAAACATGATGATGTTCGGAAGAGAACTGAAAATGGTTTCAGATCAGTACATGATCCAACCAGATATGGAAGTTGGAACAGACTACGTCGAGGAACTACGAGACAGGATGGATAAAGTCTATACAAGGATTACTGAGCACAGTCAGAAGAATCTCCGAAGACAGAAGCGGAACTACGACAAGAAGATTGCTGGAAGTAGCTACGAAGAAGGAAATTTCGTTTGGTTACGAAATAATCAGAGACACAAAGGCATCAGTCCCAAACTAAGTTACAGATGGAATGGCCCATTCAAGATTAAAACGAAGCTGTCTGATGTGACATACAGAATTCAAAAGAGTCCTGGAACCAAGATGAAGGTTGTACACTTTGACCGTTTAAAGCCATGTGATGGAGACGAGCCTAAGGAATGGAAGACAGCTCAAACTAGACGGGAAGATGATGGAAATGATGCCAGAGAGATGGAGTCCAACTCTGAAGAGGTTGATCAAGATTCAACGCCAGACGTGACTGTAAATAGAAGACAAGAAGATACTCGACGCTATCCACTGAGGAATAGAAGACCCGCACATTTCTTTTATTAGAAATGGTTTTTAGAATAAGACATATTTTGTTATACTTTGGATCTGTTTCCTTCTCCTCTTTCCTTCTCTATAACTTTCTTTCTCACTTCTTTCTTTCTTCTATTCAACTCTGTTTCTCATCTATATTTCTTTCTTATACAGATTCCATTGCTTATATTGTATATATATACATGTACATTATTGACATTGTAACGCCACTGAGTAGATTTAAGGATTAGAATTTATTTGTGATAGGTAATCTAGGGCGATGAAAAATTTAAGAATATAAGTGCACGTTCCATGTTGCATAGGAACAAAGAATTGACAAGTTTTGGAAGAAAAGCAGATGTCTTATGTTGTAGATGTATATTTGATTGATGCTGGTTTTGATAGAGAGATTGTGATGTAACAGAGAAGGAGAAGAAAAGTGGGCAAAATAAGACAAGTGTTTTCTTCCAAATGTCACCTACCGTATTGGTAATATTGAGTGAAGTTATTTTTGGTTTTGTATATACTTGCAATCGAATTAAGACAAGGTTGCATTGTAACAAGGTTATCGCCCAGGAAACCTAATGTCTTTAATAAATGCGAGGACGCATTTTGTAAAGAGGAGGGCTGTGTAACGATCCGCTCCGCGGTCGTGACGTAACAAAGAGGCCTAACTTATATGAGTCATCGATTGTTGTTTTCAAGCGCGTCATACACGACGCACAATGTTTACATAAATAATTTGCATACGAGCGCTTGACATGGATCTTTTACTGAGATGCTTAAGATGTTAAACTGTAATTGTTCATAAGTATATCACACGAATTTGGATGGAAAGTTGTTTAAACATTGTATCTTGTTAATATTAATTGCAACTGATATGTCATTTAGAGTGTTGTATATGATTAATGGTAAAATAAGAGATTTACTTAGATATTTTGCTCTGAACTAGCACAGTCTTCATGTTAAGTCCATTTTCGCTGCGCGTGTGCTTTCCAAGATCGCTTAGCGCATCGATTTCCCCCACGTCCGCATTATGCCTTTATAACCCGTAACATTTCTGAAACGCGAGGAGTTGGCATTGGGCGCTCGTCGGGATAACAGCTATTCAGTAGTCTCTCCCTGGAAATCCCCCCCCCCCCCCCCCCAAATTAAGGATAGAACTTGGAATTGGGCGCTCGTCGGAACCACACATTATAAGCTCTCTCTCCCTCCCTGGAAATCCTCCCATCTAAGGAACTACACGTATTTACAACTGGAATATGAAGGTACAGAACCAAGTCGACGCTGGAATTAAGATGCTGGAATTAATATACTGGAATTAATATACTGGAATTAATATACTGGAATTAATGAACTACTATTATTAAGACGCAGGAATATGCTAAGTCCACCTCTCCCCATATGATGCCATGGAATTAAACTAAGACGGAAAACTCCCAAGTCCCATAAATCCCAATGAATCATTGCCCTTCACTTTATTACATGTAACGACAATCGTATAAATTCATTAAGTATAACTATGAGCACAAGGTATTTGTGACAGTGGTGATAGAAAGATGTAAATATTTGAAGTACATGCATTAATAAAAGTTGACCATTTTCTTTTGTCTTAAAACTAAAATTATGAGTCTATAAACACTTTGTCTTTCTTCTTAACTGGTACTCCGTCATAGTCGTATATTTCGACGAAACGAACTTAAATAAGTATTGTAGCTTCCCCCGTCTTTTCTTCCAAATAAAAGAAAAGATCTAATTACTTTAACCGCTCGGACATTATAAATAAAATGTCGGCTGACGAATATCCTGACAGATATAAAGAATCAGTTTCCCCGGCTGGGAAAGAGAACAAACCCGACGTAGAGGTCGAGGTTGAAGACGGAGGCGGGGGCGGCCGCCACAATACATATAGATGGAAAAACATTTTTATTGCTTTAAAAACAAATTCTGTACCACCATCTCCTGTATAATCAGTTATATATTTGTTTTAATGTTATTGTTTATATTATGTATTTGTTATTATATAGTTAATATGTTTCTCTCCAATTTCCCTTTCTGCTACCAAAACTGTACATGAACTTGTAAGCTTAATACGGGAATAAGAGAGTCCAGGAGTTAATAGATTAACAATAACCCCACAGATATAATTGTTTTCCATTGAAGATGGGAAACCGACATCAAACTTTGACTTTACGGTGATATTTGAAATCATGAGAGTTGTCTCATCTGAGCGTGAAAACCAAGATGAGCGTTAGGACAACAGCACAAACTGCGAGGATTCCAAATATACAGCACATCTTTTTACGAGCCTTTTTCTGTTGAAGGTGGAGACGAAGACAAACAAAGACACAATGACACAAATATGAATACAAGCAAAGACACAAACATGAATACAAGCAAAGACACAAACATGAAAACAAACAAAGACACAAACATGGATGCAAAATGAACAGTAAAACACAAAGTTACACAAAGACGACGAGGGATAAGGTCATTAACAATTAAGCCATTTTCATAATGTACCGTATTTGCCGGCGTAAAGGCCGCAGTATTTTTGGAAGAGAAAATATCAAAAAGTTGGGGTGCGGCCTATGCGGCGAAAGAGTAAAAACATTTTTTTTTTTTTTTAAATGTCAAAATCGGGGGTGCGGCCTATACGGCGCTGCGGCCTTATCGCCGGCAAATACGGTAATCAAATTTAATGCATACATTTTTGTAAATTATTTCATTCACCTATTACGGATCAATGTATTTCAATAGTCAGATTGTAAATTGCATACATCATGTGTTGCTTGGTAGGGCAAGCCATAATGTTTCTCCTACCTAGCAACAACTACATGACGCAGTTAGCATTATGACTTTTGAAATACATTTATTCGTAACAGATGAATGAAATAATTTGTAACAAGGCACTTAACAAAGATTTAAATTTTATTTCGTTACGAAAATGGCCTACCGGTATAAGAGGGGGAGAAGGAGAAACTGGTATGAGAGAATTTTTTACCTGATATTTGCTGGCAGTCGCTAGTTGTTTCCCTCCCTCCTCTACGTTATCTCCCGCTCTATCTACATTGGCCTCAATAGAATCTACAGATACAGGAAACATCATCAAGCAAGATAGAAGGGAAAGAGAAAAAACAAGGAAATATTCAAGATAAACTTGAGTTCATGGAGTGGAGAATGTTGTGTGCGGGCAAGCTTGGATTCAATGACTGGTTTAATAAAACATGAATACCTGTAAAATTGCTTTGATAGAGATAGATATATTAAACAATCATGTATAGACATTAAACCCAGAGTATTATCATTATCATTTCAAGTGAATAGACTCATTGAGGTACATGTAATGTAGAGGTGTTGGGTCGAATGGATATGTCACCTGGCTGTGGTTCACAAGGTCTGCCATTCGAGTCCCGCTGCGACACCAATGTCCTTTGGCAAGACATTAATCTACATTTGCCACACTTAACCCAGGTGATGTAAGGAATTGAATACCTGGCAGGAATTGATTCTTTGAAATGCGCCGTAATGGCAGCCATGCTAAACGGTAAAACCCGGGTAATAAATGTGGAGCACCAGGAGTGTCAAGTCTGACAGACATGAGCGCTATACAAATGAGAACCAACTATTAGTATTATTATCATTATTATTAGTATTATTATAAAGCCGAGGCCGAGTTGCTTACCGACCATTTCGCCTTGTTCTGATACCATCATACTCAGGTCTTTGAATATCTCATTCACATCCAACATGGTTGCCTGGTAAACAAGATGAGGAGAAAGATTAAATGGGTGATAACAAAAAAAGAGGGGAAATGATAGAGATGCACAGAAATGTTTACTGAATATATTAATTAAGGCAAAGACATTCCATGGGTAATGAATGTCTAGACCTTTTTTTCTCTTCTTTTATACTTTTTCTTCTTCTCTCTCTCTCTCTCTCCTTTCTCTTCCCTTCCTACTCTCTCTCTCTTTTCTCTCTCATTATTCTTTCTCTCTCCTCCCACTATACTACTCTCTCCCTACTCTCTCTTTCTCTCTCCTCCCACTATTCTACTCTCTCTCTCTTTCTCTCTCCTTGTTCTTTCTCTCTCCTCACACTATTTTACTCTCTCCCTACTCTCTCTTTCTCTTTCTCTCTCCTTCTGTCTCCTCCCACTATTCTACATTTATGTCTTGTTTCTTCTCAGTTTCCGCTTGCTTCCTCCATCTTGTTCTCTTCCTCTATCCCCTCTCTCTCTCTCTCTCTCTCTCCACACATCTCTCAATCTCTATCTATTGCAGTCCTCATATCTACCGTAACCCCTCCCTCCCTCCCTCCCTCCCTCCCTCCCCCCTCCCTCCCTCTCTCTACAATCCTAACGCAAACTGTAATACCTCAATCTGCCTGATCTGTTCTTCCCTCTCCTGTATTAACGTCAGATCATAATCGATGGCCGAATTCTGCTGCTGCATTTGAATCTGCATCTGTCTCCTCTTCTCCTCCTCTTCTTCCGATAAAAGCGGCGTCTTCTGGTCATAGCCATTCCCCTGCTCTCCGAAACCGAGTGTCTGCACGGCAATGTTAGGATAAAGAGAATTGGTGGACTATTTCCAGACATGAAAAGTACATGTATCACATGGGACTGTAGTGCACAAACGAATCTGAGATCTGAGAAATCAGTGCTGCACAAAACAATATGATAAACCTTCATCAAACACTGATCATTCTTATAGTTGTAATTCCTAGTCATATTAGACACATTTGAAACATTTGAAAAAGGTGTCAAGTTAGTTTAGCCTGCTGAATTTGTTATTCTTTTTATCACATCGAGTTATATTCTAATGATTCCTCAATCATCAAATTCATCCAGCCAATCAAATGCCACAATTTCAGAAGCTTATAAATTACATTTATTGTAACTTGTTATTGATAACAATTTTTACGAAACAGGGACCAGATATTCATCTACACTACCTCACCGTCATGCACCGATTTGGTAATCCCACTTGCCATTCAAGGTTAAAGGTCATTCTATACATACCCCTTGGCTTTGACTCTGCGGCCGTACACTCGGACTTGACCTCATCTTGTTGGCCACCCTCTGTTCATGTAAAAGATATTTAAAAAACAGATATTAGTAATATTACAACAAACAATGTGAATATACATTGTACATCGTCCGGCTAATAAAGTTTTATTTCTAAATAAAATAGACATTTTTGCCTTAATCATGACAGCCACCTATTATTTAAAGTCTTATTTTGTCAAATTTCAATCTTAAATTGTGTTTATTAATCAAAATATAAAGTGCCTGAATCAAGTGAAACAGAAATAAAATTAACATTTATTGTATTTCTTTAAATCTCAGGTACATGTAATAGATTTGACCTTGTTAGAGAATAAGGAAGCATGCCTCAAAATAACTACCAATAATTTTGGGTAAGTAAAGCAACCATTTCCCATGAAGAAACATTTCTGTAGGCATTTAAGCAATAACTACAGTCCAATAACATATAAATAAACCTTTCCAAAATCAGATTTTATAATTATAATCACATATTATATTAGAGGGATCACCCTCTTTCCTCATATCAGAAAATTTGAACTTTCTTTGATTTGATCTGACCAGGGGGGGGGGGGGGGGGGGAGGGATGTTTCACAAAGATCCTAAGTCAAACTTAACTCTACTTAACTCTAAGTTGGACTTAACAGGGAATAATTTTCCTGGTATCGCATCGCAATTTGCTATGCATTTTTGCATGACTGCTATACAAAATATCTTTTGTGTAGCAGTTTTCTTCCATAGAAATGTACAGAATTTCATTTGAAATATTTATCCATCAGCTGAAATTGCTAATCAAAAAAATTGTGGCAAATTATTCCCTGCTTAACATTATGGAGAGCCATTTGTAGCCTTAAAATAAAATATATTAAAAAGCAAAAATTTAAGTATTTTAGACTTTTCATAAATTCCACATAAAGAACATGAAATCTCCTTGATAATAGAAATTATGAATGATTTGAATCAACATTTTATGACTTTTAAAATAACTTTTACAAAATATTTTCAAAGGTGCTAACAGCTCTCCATAATTGTTAAATCAAACTTAGAGATAAGTTCAACTTAGATTCTTTGTGAAACCCCCCAAGTAGTGTTAGCACGCCCTTTACCTTTTGTACACTGCCATATCTCTGCACAGTGTCATGAAAGTCGTTTGCTATCCTCTCAAACTGAATCTTCTTTTGCTGTTGGAAGAAATAAAAGGGAAAGTAATAATATTTCATTCATCTATTGAAATGGAATGCATTTATACTGTATATAGTATTAGGAGAGTGAATACAAAGTTTTGACAATTGAAGAAAAAAAAAATCAACAAACAAACATGCAATCAAACAAACAAAACAAACAAACAAAACAAACTGACATGAAACCCTGATTGGGACATATTTAGAGGGTGCATATATATTCCTAATCCATCGATATGTACATGTATATTGTCTTATTTTCATACTTCAAACTCACTTGATGCCGGAAATGCTTCCCTTTAAATCTCTTTGAATCACCAGTGCACTACAATTATGCAATGAGATCACTACATACTAACAGAGTAGAGATCAACTTACATGACATCACAACGGTTGAAAATAAGGTCAATAACTTGGTTTGGGTTTTGATCACTTCCTTAATAGACCGATAGAAGTGCTTTCCACCATATCCTATTGACTACATCTGCAACTATTGCACTTCTACATGTAAATGGTGCAGGTACCGGACCAGTACCAGTACATGTATCTAAATACATTTTCATTTTCAGAAGGTTCATTAATCTGAAAGGTTTGTTATTCTTAAGATTTATTACTACTCTATAACGCGTAATTAAATGAAGGGGGCAAATTATGCCCCCACAAAGAAGAGAACCAGTTGTTTATCATTACAAGGCAAAAAACAAAAACGAACCATTAATGAATACAATTAAATAAAGAATATATGAATAATAAAATGAATAAAGTATTGAACACTTTAATAATAAAATAAATGATTGGGTATACATGTATAATGAATTACCTATAGACTTTTACAAATCTATGTGACGCTAAAGAGGTGAATAAATGAAAGGGGAAAAAATTATTGTATTTTCATACAGAAGTTTACAAAGTTGAACACCATATTCTGCGCATGTTTGACGAGGCTATACTCTCATTTTTTTCTTAAATTTAAATAAAAAATAGTTTGAAGAGCCATTTGTATCATTCAACTTTAATATTTGTATAAAAATAGCAAATTGATATTCAAAGCAGATAGTTTGAATATACAGTTTGTAGGATACAAGCATCAAATAAAAAGTAAAATGAAAAGAATACAAGAGCGATTCAGGGGTGCTTGATCCTCTTTATACACACATACAGTTAGCAACTAAATTTGTTCATAACCCTTGTAAATTTGATGTTTTTTGTGGGTTTTTTCGTAACTCAAGAACTAAAAGTGGATTGGTTGAATTATACTTTGAGTTTGAGTTTGAGTTTGAGTTTGAGTTTATTAACAACAAAAATAATAACAAGTAAAACACAATGTATCAAGCATGATTACATAAAATATAACAATATAACACAAGATCGATAACATTACACATGAATAATATAAATATTGTTTTACAAAGTATGTCGTATACAAATGGAATAAAATATTATGTGTACACTTTTGTTGTTAAAGGGGGTACCAGAAGTTAGCACAAGTGCTAGTCGAGTCTGGTTCCCTGTCTTTGGCAAAAATTTTAAAACTATTTTTTTTTTTTTTTTTACTATACTACATTATATACATGTAACATAAACTATATAAGTAAACAAAGAACTAGAATAGTCCTTTAGAAATATTCCTTACTTAATATACATGGAAGTCAAATGTGTGTCGACTTCCGTATCAATACCAAACATACAGTAAATAAAAAATATATCATTATCTAGTGATCTTTTTAGAAATTCTCTAATCTGAGATTTATTTTTGCCATTTTAAGAAGTTTTAATTTTTGTTTAACTTAAAGTATTTAGATGTTTCGTTAACCCCTTCCGAAAAGCATTTTTAGATCGTATTCCTCTTAGAAGGCCTTTGTTGAATACTTTTAGATGTAAGCTACATGTATGATATGTTACATTCTCAAGAAAAATAAATCAGGACTAATCAAAAGTTTCACCTACGTAAACATTACAAAACTTGGTATTAAAGGCACACTGTCCTACTTGTAGCTACTTGCTCCCTCTATATAGAAAACTTCCCAAATCGGTGCCTGTTGGTCCCCCATGATCCTCTTTTTCTTATGTTAAATGAGAGCTGAGTTAATGAGATAGCCACCTGTCACAGTGACCTTGTTGGCTTGCTGTGTGGTCTAATCCCTTCTAGCTGCAGTAGTAACGCCTACCTTTAAGGGTATGAATAGTTAAGTTTTTAACTGTATGTACATGTAGATCTCTGCACACAGTGCATTTTCAAGGTACATTGTATCTACAGTGTACATGTATTCTTTAGGGCTTAATACAGAGTGCAAAGTACACTCTACAGTGTGTCACATGCATGCATACTCTGTTGTTCAATGCATATAGGTAATTGCTTTGTGTATTTTCTTTCAAGAGTTTCCTGCTTGAATTGATCATTCACTATTAAACGTTAATTTCAAACTTTGAACTATGCGTTATCTGCGGAAAGAGAAAAATAATTAATCATCTTCATATTTGGATGCTCGACTCCCGAACTACAGTACAATGTACTACATCCAATTAAATTGGCCTATTTTTAGGTAATAATAATAATAATAGTGGCCATTCAGTGTATTCATGTGTACACGTACATGCATCATGACTGTCAGACTGTCAAGCACTTAAAATAAAACATCAGATACTACCTAGTACCTAAAGTGTAAATGAATATTACCTTTTCCAATGTTTTTGCCGCGTGACCAAGTTGTGACATGCATTGTTTGGTTTGAGAAATGGCAGTATTGGTTTGAGTTAACATCTGTTGTCTGTTTGAGAGAAAGAAAAGGAAGACAAATTTGTATTATTATGTAAAATCAAACCTTTTTTAATAGCAAACTTCTGTTTAGAAAGGCAACATTTTGTTTTGTGTCCCTTGAATATTTTTCCCCATTGCAATGTGTACACTAAAAGGAACATGTATAAAGACCACCTGACCTGCCTATATAGACAGCACTTCTTTGACCAGGCGTTACACAGGGTTTTTATTTTTATTTTTTGTATATATTTTATTAAAACAAATCATGAGAATCACATATTTACAAGATTTGGTGAAAAAGAAGAAGAAAAAAATAAAATTAATTTCTTTTTACAAGGCAGCAATATATTTACAGATATACATGTATACAGGTTTTTTTGTAATGTCAAATTATACAATGTAATTGTCACGAGGATATAAGAATGAAAACAAAACCAGTGTTGCTCAAATTTTCCCACTTTCTTAAATAAACTAGGACACAATACATAAAGTCACTGTTTTTTACCACAAATTGGCAATTTATACATTGAGCTTTTAAAAAGTGTTTATAACAGCATTGTTGGTTTCTTGGCTTCCATGCAGGGAAATGGTTTCCAACTTGAAAGTGAAAATAGTTTTAATTTTCCATCCAGGACATTTATTTCCTTGATCCTAAGGAAGATAACCACAGGATATATTCATAATAACCAGCACACCACAAAACCGTAAAAACCTATTTTACAGAACTTTTTTAAAACGAAACTGAGAAATATTCTGAATATTGCGATTGCAGAACTTATACATTCCAAAGGCACATGTGTATAAATGATGTGTAGGCCTTCAGTAGAAACTTAATAAAATCTAGTAAAGAAAAACGACCCTGGAAATTATAGATTTCTTTCGCAAGTGCAACTTGAGTTATACAAAATATCATGATAACAATTTACGTATAATTGTTATAAATTATTTGACAATATCATCATGTAATGGAACAGTAAATCAATGTATCAAATGTACCTTTATACAAATAATTTGGGACACCAAAGAATATGCCAGACCTCTTTAATCTTTGTTTGTTTTTATATGATAATAATAATAATTAGTGCTGTAGTCAAACGTTTAACCGTCCGGTATCCGACCGCCCATGGCGGATTCCGTTTTCAATTGGACGGTTTCGTTTTCCCGTTTTTTTTTTTTTTTTAATATTTTTTTTTTTTTTTTTTTTTTTTTTTTTTTTTTTTTTTTATATTTTTTTTTAAGAGTTTCGATTTATGCCCCTCCACCTGGCACTATGTCTGGCAATGTCTCCCATCTCAGTTATCTGTGTGTTGACTCACCACTCTGAAACTAGAACAACACTTCAATTTGTCTGTCATCTTGGTTTGAAAGTAATCTTTGTAATATATCTCAATATGTATTTTATAATAATAATTCATCCAACTTTTACACACCACAAGGTTCTATCCTAAGTTCTCGACTGTTTTTAATGTAGATTAATGATCTTACAAATTCTTCTAAAAACAACATTTTTACTATTTGTGACAATTTCACAAGCACAAATCGGCGCCTTCAAATGCACCTCGCAGTTAATTGAAAGTCCTTCCCGCAAAAAAAAAAAAAAAAAAAAAAAAAAAAAACGATTTTTTTTTTTTTTTTTTTTTTTTTTTATATTTTTTTTTTTTTAAATTTTAAATCGTTTAACCGAAAACCGTCCGGTTTTGACTGGCGGTTAAACGGAATTGGAGATATCCGTGATGTTACAGCACTAATAATAATAAATACTTATAAAGCGCACTTATCTAACAACTTACTCAAGGCGCTATACAAAACAAAATACAAAAATCTCTCTCCAGAATTTAACAACATAATATCATTAGTATAAACTCTGAGATAAATATTTGAAACATGTTTCTGAAAGATTCCTAGGCATTGAATATGTTTCAAATGTTATTGAGATAAAAACATTTTTAAGCCAGCAAGTATTTTAAGCAACCAGGGGACAGATGGCTTTTAGTCCTCTCTGAGAGAGCTGGTATTGGTAAGGAGAACAAAGGGCACTAGCGCTTTGACTCGACTCCAACCTGGGACCTCCTGGTTACAAAACCACTGCTAAACCACTTAGCCATTGTGCCTAAAACAGTCAAATCATCTTTGAGTAGGCCTATACGGGCATTGCACAAGGTACTTTAAATACTGTACATGGACAAGAGCACTAGAAAATATGCTGGTAGGACACACACTGTATGTTTTGTCATTGATTTCAAGATACATGTAAATTACTTTGGTTGTAAAACATTACAAATCAATTTATAGAACAGGTATTACTTTAGCATGTACAGAAGTCAAATATTGCATGTTCTGAAATAGATGAACCTACAAATTCATTTAACTGAGATCGCAAGCCAAGGGTAAAAAAGGATTGCACGAGCAAAAATTCAGAATTCTGAGGTGAATACAAGCATGCAATATTGGATAAACATGTACAAGATTAAGGGTATTAGTGGCCTCATGCTCCTTATTTTTCTATCTGAGTCAAATGCGCATGGATATAAGAAAAGGCTAACAAAATAAGAACACTATGTACTGTACACTGTATGTACAGGGTTGTTTGGAAATGCGGTATGATACACTGTTGCACAACTTTACCTTGATAAAAAGGTTGTGATATTGCACACTCATGCTGCTTTAGCTTCTCAGTCAATAGGATATGCTCTCTAACATTACAAATACATGTACTCTATTTCATATTATCTTTAAGCACACAACACATTAAGGCTGTGCACAACAGTGTAATGAGGTACCCGAGTACACTCCCAGGCTTACAAGTGAATACTCTAATATTCGGACGCCATGTTTTTTATAATTTTTTTGATTTTTTTGATTTTTTTGATTTTTTTTTTTGATTTTTTTGATTTTTTTTGTTTTTTTTTTGGCCACCACAATACCACTGGAGCAGTATTCCAGTTCTGTCGCCGAAAACCATGCAATTTTACTTCAAGTTGCAGTTGAAGGCGCCAATTTAATAATAATAATAACATTAAACAATGCTGTTTTAAAAAAACAAATATGGCAGAATAATCCATTTTCCTCCAAGTCCAAACAGAAATCCAAACATTTGGTCCCAGTTTCTGAGTGGTGAGTTTGACAGTGCTTGAGTTTGGAAACATTTTTACCGACGGCACCATGCCATGCCTGGACAATTTTTTTTTTGCGGCCGAATATTCGGGTACAAGAAATCGTACCTGAGTAGTTGTTAACCATGCGGGTACTCGAGCATTCGACTACACGTTACAGCCCTACAACACATCATACAATCCTTTTTCCATCCGACTGTGAAATAAATTGCAGTACGGTATCACTTGAAATGCCAATTTTGACGTCGCAATTCTGGCTGTACGACACTTGTTCCTGTGACTAAATTTGCTCCGCATTAATTTCCCACACTAACCAAATTCTTCAATTTAACCCTGGATCTACACCTCCACCTATTAAACCTGAAACATTGCATCCATAAAACTCTATATACTCTTCACAAAATAAAAACAGGAGCAATTGTCAAGTGTCGGGATGCCCACAAAATTTCCAGTTTTCAAAAGTTCCAAATAAAAGCAGAAGTCATATGAATGGTAATAAATACTTGTTTTTTTTTAAGACAAAATAATTGCATGGTAAATCTATTAACAAGAAGGAAAGTGATGAACGTATCATGGTTTTTTCAGTTGAAGAAAAGGTCTGGATGTACTTTTAATACTTACATTTTACCTCTAAGTATATTATTATCGCTGGGTGTACCAATCTGCCTGATTGCCTTTTCAAGTAAGGATACTGCAGAAGAAAAAGTGAGACAAAAATTAGACGTTTGGGAAAACTGGGAGCAAGGTTAATTTTACAGTAAAATAACTTTCACTTCATATTACATTTTGAACATAATATAGCACCAATATTGAGGGGTGAAATAAGTGATGTGGCACAAAATTTGAAAGAAGATAAAAAGTTACAGAAGGGGGTCATGCTCTAAGAAGTTTTTAACATGTTAAAATGAAAAAAATGCCCTCTATCAATATCATTTCAATTAACAAAACAATTTGATATCTTTATTTTGTGACAATCAAAATTCAAATATCTATAAGATGATCCTTATAAACATTTATAACATGATTTTTTTTACTTTTTTAAAATAAAGATATTTGTTTTATTGTATTGGTTAATGTACAGATGTAGTCCATGTACAGTGTACTTCTATCCATGTTCCTGTTATATATACCTTTTGTGTTCCTCAAAATGAATGTATAGTAGCAGGCCTTAAATTTCAATATTTTTAGGGCAAGGCCACTTTTCTGTAGGGCACATTCCTATATTACAGCACAAATAGGAAGAATTGGAAAGGGCACAAAAAATCTCCAAGGCCAATGAGAGGGGCATTGAGGCCAATCAAAGGGGCATCCAAGGCCATGGCCTTGGTGGCCTTGGATTAATTTAAGCCCTGATAGTAGTACAGTACTATCCATCTTTTGATTAATCTGTTCCTATACATATTACATGTATGACATACTTGTAGGCTTGGATTTCCTTGAAATTAAAGGGGGGAATCTTGGTTTACCTCAAATTTATGGATGTTTCTTTTCTGAGGACCTAGTGTCGGGGTATTCCATCAACCAGTTTATAATAAATGAACAATTATACTTGGGATCCAGTGTGCTTATATATTACTTGTTGCTATGTCAGACAAGCCTTGACTAGCTTAAAGGTAAAGACCAGTTACAGTCAGACCGCAGCCGGTGCGAAAACCCTCTATTTTACTCAGCACGTATGCAAGAATGTATGTGTCTTGCATACGTAATGAGTAGTGCAGACGGTCTTCCCGATCGGCAGTTTTTGCCTTTATAATTGTTCATTTCTCATGAAATGGGTCTTATTTTAAAGATAAGAAGTTGCACTCTCTATATACTTATATGATAATCATGTTAGATATATTTTGGAAACAGATATTTCGCCTTGAAAATTGGGTTTTTCGACGATAAATCTATCTAAAGAGTAGGGCTGATTTTCACATAGAAATCATTCTTGCGTCAAGAAGATGTTATAATCAGCATAAAGCATAAATATTTTCCTTTACAATGATATCAAAATTATTTTATTTTACGCTGTACCAAAGTCAGGAACCAAAAAAAATCACGCTCATGTTTATGAATAATTAAAAAAAGTAGTCAACTTTGCCGATGTGATAATACAGCGTTCTGATTGGTCAACTACGTCAACTACGTCATATATGTTCCGCTTTGGTTTATTAACATTCTGAAAACCAAATTTTAGTAACCTAGTTTTGTGGCGTGCGCCTGTAATGCACGTGCGCGTAAGCAGTCATGGCAACGATCTAAGGACCTTGGATCAAATACGTTAATTGCTCTCCTGATAATTATTTTCTACAATATTTCTTTTTTAATCATTTTTCTTATTTTTTTCGACCAGTTTGTGACGCGGCGGAGCTCCCTGGAGTTTAATAATCAGTTATACATTGTCATTGCTCAGACGGCAAGCGTGCACGAGTATGAAATCACACAATTTCGCGCCATCATAGAAAGAACAAATTGGTAATTTCCGCGTTTTTAGGGTCTTAATTATTACGAATATAAAGAAAACATGATTTTGCGTCAATTAGGTTTTGACATTATTTTGATCAGTGACTTTTCATCTTTCCAACGAATCTCAAGTAAACAAATTAATTATGTACCAAAGTCAGGAACCAATAGCGAAATTCCGGGTACAAAATAGCTGTTGAAATGTTACAAAAATAACGACCATAAAAGTGGTGAAAAAAGATTATTTAAAAATTGTGAAATATGGCAAGTTTCATATCAAACTGAAGCTGAAGATCTCTAGAGTAATTACCGTTGCGTGCTGCCATGTTGACTAAAGTTATCGACCACAAAAGCAGCTGTTTATACACCCTTACAAATCTCACGGAAAATCTCGTGAATTTCAGCACACGTGAATGCACGAGATTACCAAAGAGATGCTGAGTAAAAATCGGCTTTCAGCCTCATTAACGCGCGCGCTGCGGTCTGACTGGTTATGGTCATGCGATTGCATTGTGAAAGAAACGTTGTGGAATCGATTAGAAAAGGTTGATTATCTAGCATCTAGCATCTGCAAGGTTCTGGAATCATTAAAAATGATAAGAAATTTGGCCCATTTTTCGTAAAGTTACAAGCACTATACACAGAAAGATGTATACGGGACTACCCTATATCTTTCACAGGACCATGAGAGAAACAAATTTACCAAATATATGAATTAGTAGGCAAATTTTTTATCATCATGTATTAGTCAAAACATATTCTTTCACATGATTGGTAATGAGAGCTTCCATTTCATTTTTTGAAATTGGGGCGTTACCAATACTGGTCTTTACCTTTAAGAGTTTTCAAGCACTATCTGTCTTTAAAAAGTATGCATAACATTTATAGCATACATACATGTACATGTATGCTAGTAAACCACTAAAACCAGTCTATTCTGCAGCCCAGGGCATCAAGAGGGAAAAAGAATCCGAGGGCATGAAATCATTTGTTAATCCATTTAATCACAGGCTATCATCGAATAACTGAAACAGGAACCATTGCAGGGAACATGATACATCTTCCAAATTATCTCAATTTTATTAAACTGAGTATACACTGTACACAAAGTTTTGGTATGCCTCCCAAAGCTGTATCTTTCATTTGTAACTTTGCAAACAAGATATAATCACAATTTATTATTAAAAGTTTGTTATGTGTTTTTAAGTGAAAGATGAGAATCTAAACAATTCTAAATAGACTTGCTCTGTATATGTACAGGTGTATCTAAAATGTTAATCTAAAATCTATAAACACCAAACATTGCTCAATATTTCAATGTTTCAGTTAATTATGTTACATTTTGGAACAGAATATCATTATACACTGTAAATATTTATGTACATGTACATGTAGATACATGCAATTTTGGGATGCCTCACAAAGCTGTATTTTTCTTTTGTAACTTTGCAAACAAGATATACCGGTACTCACAATTAAAAGTTTGTTAGGTGTGTTTAAATGAAGTTATACTGTACAAATCCATAAACACAAAAAATTGCTCATTATTTCAATGTTTCAGTTAATTATGTTATATTTTGGAACAGAACATCATTATACAAGTTATAGAAATAAGATACTTGTAAAAAAATAGTAACATGATCATTCATGATTGTAACTTTTCCACCTAAACTTTTTTGTTTACTCCTTAAAATTCAGTGTAATGATTTCTGAAGAATATGACGTACATTTACAATCTCAACTCAAGCTTACTATTATCAGCATTACAAATTTGTTATGATATTCTTTCTTTTCCAGTGCAATATAGTAGCTGCACTACATGAACATATAAACATTGATATGATCATTATTGTTATATTTGGAATACTTTTTTTATAAATAAATGAAATCTGTTGACCACTGTACATAAAATAAATATAGCTTTTATTTTATTTCTCATTCTCTTTTTAAAGAAATAACCCAGTTCCTATAGGCAACGGGTTAATTTTTTGTGAAATTATGGCAAGAAACATAGTAATAGAGCACTAATTTAGAGGTTTTTAGCCAAGTGGGCATCTGAGTTATCTACAAGCCTAAATCTTGAGGATGATGTCCTACATATATACTTTTTGTTTGTTTCACATCATTCAATGGATGCTCCTTTTTTTACATTCTATTTTTCAAATAGGACAACCAATTTTTAAATCCTGGCTAAGCTAAGACTCTGCTCTTTAATGATATTGAATTCAAATAATATTTATTTTTTCCTTCTATAATAGAATCATCTTTGTTCAATATTGCTCTCAACTTTGCAAAAACATTACAAAACATATATACACTGTACGTACATTTGTACATAATATAAACAGAATTTAAACAAATATATATATAACTGATTATATAATATATTAAATAATATACTTACTACTGCTGTTGATTTTGAATATACTACTGCTGCACATGTTCATAAGGGTTGCAAAATCACCAGGGCCTGTGATGGAGAAAATTGTAAAACACAATAAATACAGTAATGTATTTCCTTTTTTAACGTTACTCACCGTAGCACTGACAATAAAAGCAGTTGGAAAATGTTGATGAATCTGATATTATCCACAATAAACTGTTGTAACTTTGTAATTGCTTCCTTTATCTCCAAAGTGCAAAGGGATGAAAATTGATATTCGCTTTATAAGTATTGTTTTCAATCATCATCATCACCATCACCACCATCTTCATCACCAACAAAATCATTGTCATCAACACCATTTATCACAACCATAGACCGTCATCATCACCATTACCATCACCATCATAATAATAATAATCATCATCATCCCTGACATCATCATCTTCAACAAAATCATTGTCATCTTCAACAAAATCATCATCATCACCAACACCACCATCAAAAATCACAATAATCATTATCACAAGGCCTAAAATAAAAATTGTTGTATTGCCCTTTTTGTTCCAAAACATGGGTCAGAAAAGTTTTTATTTTTTAAACTTTTTTTTTGAAGCCCTCTTTGGGCCGATATTTTTTCAGATTTGAATGTTTTTTTGTTTCTTCTTTTTTTCCTGCCCTCTTGGTTAATATTTCTCAGTTTTTAATACATGTGTTTCAACGTCATCATTCCATTGATATCTTTTTCACCTCATAATCATCCATGGTTTGCACGAGTGAGAATTTTGGAATAATTTGATTTTATGCATTATATCCCATTTAAACAAACAAAATACATATTTTTTAATTCATTAATAATAAAAAAAATCTAAAAAACTTCTTCTTTTTTTTAAACTTTTTTAAAATGCCGACCGTAGATTTTCAGATTTTTGGGTCGGTCGCAAAGTGCAATACAACAAGTTTTTATTTTAGGCCTAATCATCACAGACATCATCATCTCCAACAAAATCATTCTCATCTCCAACAAAATCATCCTTATCATCACAGACACCACCATCATCACTGCTAACTCCTCCACTTTACCTCCTCCTTGGTCGCTTCTTGCGCCCGTGGATCCATATCCAAACTCCCCTCGACCCTCCATATTGGATTTATCAAGTATCAGACCCAAACCTGGATAGAAAGAAAAAAACAAAAAAAAGAAATTCTGTTATAAAGGCGTTAAGACTGGCAATCGTTAGTTGGTCATATTATTATAATGGAATTTTAATTAATCAATCAATCTTTGACTACAGATAGAGTTATCTTTACTATTTAATAATATAGGGTCTAAAAGGATCTACTTGTTGTCACAGAAATTCATGCTAATACCAGGTTTGTGCAAGCCGTCAACATGGTCAAGCGGAGGCCGGTGGCGCGTGGCAGAGCCAAACAGACAGCTCAGTCAGCTTGGTGGCTGCAGCTGCATGCATTGGTGGCAGTGCACTGCATACATGTAGATGTCTTGTCTGTCTGTGTGACAATCAATGAATCACAATCACTGGCAAAATGTCGTCGTTTTGCGTTAACTTTTAATCCTAACAACATGAATATAACTAAGCGTAAGATCTACCATCATTACTTACCTTTGACAGACTGCTTAATATTTATGAAAATCACACGGTTAGTTTAGCCAAACCGGTACCACACTGCACTGGAACTTCGAAGTTCGTTCCGCCATGTAAAATCACGTCTATTTTTATCCCATGACCGTCGACCCACTTGCCAAGATCACATGACAAAACAGATTGGTCATGTGACATTTATGATGAGCGACCTTTTCGTCGGGTCATTGCTATGGTTTTGGAGGCGGATCACTGACGCTTCGCGCAATGTTAGCAATTTTATAATTTGCTTAAAATTTACTATTTCAGTATGGAGTAATACATTTTCTTGTCTTATATTGGACTTTAGTAAGTAAATATTTATTATATGCGGTGAACATATCAAATGATTCCTCTTATCAGAATTTTATATTGGGTTTACTTTTTATAGCGCAAGTGCATCAACTATTCAACTTCTGTTATTCGGATGTAAACAAACAATCGACCGTATGCATGCTTTGCTGCTGTGCTAACTCACTTAACCGTATGCCAGCGGCGTTTATATCAAGATTTATCAAGGAAATACAATTATTTTTTGAAAATCAACAAGATGAACAGCTACACTACCCTGCCAGATTATGTTGAGCGCAAAGGATCGTTATTCTTGCGATCCAATCACATGGATTATAGCCGTCCAACTCTAAATTCTAATTGGTAAGTTAACCACTTTTTCCATCGGGGCGCTGCCCCGGTGGTTTGGCTCAGGTGGGAGCCCACTGGCATAGGGTCTATACGGAGTATTTTGGTGAAGATGGCTGCTGCTGTGTTGTAGATTTCTAACATAACTTATTGTTGAGTATTTAATTTTTATTCAGCAACGTAGACCTAGTCTAGATATAAAGATTTTTTGCAATTAAAGTTACTGGCATCTGTAAAAAAAAAAAAAATGCCTTTCTCTAGTCTTAGTCTTAGTCTTGGACTCGAGCAATTGAGTCTCACTGACTCTTTATACTCTGAGTCTTGCCAAATCAAATCAAATCAATTGATTCATAATAATATATAATTTTTTCCCGTAACATGAGAGTAATTTTAATAGTTTCATACTAGAGTCTAGATCTATTAATTAAATGTAATGTTAACTGTTATTGTATAATTGTTTTAAATGGGGGCACGCTACAAGAGTCCTATCTCGCACTCGGGGCAACGTGTCTGACACGGCCGGTTGTAGCAACTACTCCGAAGATCAAGATACATTAATCTTGATCTAAGGAGACACGAACGAACGAGTCTTGCCTTGGTTTAGTCTTTAGAGTTTAAGTCTAGATCTATGTGTTGCTGTGGACAGTGTGAGTGTATCGATATTGTTGATCGATGCATGTTTCCAACCAAAAAAAATGTGTGCACGCTGACATGCATGACTGAGTCAAGTCTTCTTGATTTTTTTTTTACATTTTATTATGGCATGTGTACATGTACGTATAGTTTGAAACTTGATGAATTTAAATGTAGATCTACTGTTGTTAGTGTTACTGACTCTAGCTGTATAGGTTTAACCTTTCTCATAATGGCCGAGAAAACTGAAAAAAATGTTTGTCAATAAGTCATTAAGTCAGTAAGTGCACTGATTAATTGAAGCAGTCACATGAGTTGGTTTGGCTATGTAAGAAGGTCCTTCATCTTTACTTTCGATATCTTGATTTAAAAAACAAAAAATATTCCTATTTATTCCAGAGAAAGTCGCAGGCCTAACACTTTATCGTGTCGACCTAAACTTTCACAACAAACAATTGGCATTTTGCTTTAATCATAATCATCATCTTTCTGTTTCCACTTTTTCCTCCCAACTTCACAGGCATCAAGCGAGAGAAGCCGAACCAAAAGATTATGACATTAACGGTTTTGAGACACTTCAAGACAGGAAACTGCATAACACAACTTACCAGAGAATCGGTGATGTCACTGATGGGGTAAGAATGAACGTCATATTGATGGGTCAGGGACACGTTTCACAGAGCCTTTTTTCAATGACAAATGACAAAAATCAGTAACAAATCTGTCGATAGCCGATCAGAAGAAAGGATTTTAGAAGCTTATAACAAAAACTGACATCTGTCATCGATGACAAGCTTTGTGAAACGCCCCTCAAATCTAGAAGGGCATTAATCTTGAGTTAATTTCTATGAGTCCTTCTGATTCCTAGCTAATGATACTTGTATAATTATGTGCTCATGCAGAGTTAATTTAAGCACAGGTATAATGGCATTGATTGTTGAGAGACTGGCTTAAATGAAATTGCATTTAAACAAACTTTAATGGAAATACATCTTCAACTTAGTTTGAACCCTATTTTTGTAGATTTAAAACTCAATACACCAGTTTACGGTTACAACGCAGCATGTAGGCAGTGATATCATCATAATTTGCATGGGCGCAATCTTAATTTATACATGACCTCTAGGTCATTGGCTTTGTTTAAAATGGCGCACACAACCGTAAACTGGTGTATTGTCATAAACATGCACATGTACAGTAACATTTCAGAATCTTGCCCCTACCCCCCCCCCCATCTTTTTTTATCATACAAAAATGTTGAATTCACCGTTCTTTTAACGACTTATATAAATAATTTATATTGATGTAATAGTTATATATAAAAGTTTCAAGTTTTGAATGATTTACTTGCATATCATATCCAAAATGCATTATGCATCTGTACTTCTTTTTTCAATCTGATAATAGTATACCGGTAAGCTTTCTATTATTTGTTTTAATTATTATTTATCATTTCCTTTTCTTTATTTCATTTTTCTCTACAGTCATTTCCATTGACCACAACACAAGACCATCTGCAGCAAGCAAATCTAAAGAAAGACTTTGAAGAAAAGGAGCCAAGAAAGACAATGGTCAATATTGATACTATCGCACATGTAGATTTAGATAGGTAAGGCTCAACCCCTTTATCTGGTATAAGTACGTAGACAGTAATCACAGAAGTTGGAAGATGAAAGTCCACATGTTATGTTATGATTCAAGAACATTTGTTTTAGAGTCTTAAAGCCCCTCTGCACTAGTTTGGCCAGGAGGGATTAGACCTCCCTGCATTGTCACTGACAGTTGGTTATCTCATCGAATCAACTCTCAATTAACATAACAAAAAGGGGACCATGGATACCGCTTAGGCATTGTTTGCTATATAGAGGGCGCCAGTAGCTACAAGTAGTGCAGTCCCGCTTAAAGTGTACTGTCTTAGTAATAGTAAGAGTTGTGATTGATCACAATTGATATACAATTTTTGTTACATTGTCTAATATCCTTTGACACTAGAGATTTGAATTTATTATTATCCTCTTGATACTCACAAGGTTAGCATAGTTTATTATTTTTTAAATGGCTATAAATTTTTTTATGATGACACCAAATCTTGTCCTTTATAAAATGATTGACTTTCATTTTTTGATTCATCTCAAACTGAAGATCACAAACTATTTTTGTGATGGTATCACAACTCTTTAGGGGATTTCTTCACTTGATTAAATCTGATTTCCCATTTGGTGTGATTTTGATTTTTAGGGATACAGGCAAACCTAAGACAGGGTTTGGATCAGTTTTACCCAGGCACAACCCAGAACATGACAAGCGCCATCTCGAGACGACAAACCGCGCAGACTACAAACCTCCCTACCCGTACACAGCAGCACCTGTAAGTATGAAAAGAAACATGTTCATTTTAATTATTATATAAATTCCCCCCCCCCCCCCCACACACACTTCACTTCTCTTACCTTTCTACTTCCCTTTCTCTTTCTTTTTCTCTCGCTATATTCCTATTTCTATTTCACTCTTTCTTTCTCATTCTCTCTCTCTCTCTCTCTCTCCTTTCACTTTTTACTCTTTGCCTTTCTCTTTCTCTCTCTCTCTCTCTGTCTCTCTGTCTATGTCTTACTTTCTCTTTCTCATAATTCCCTCCTGATTTTCATAAATTACAAGAAATAAAAATCACATACTCTGCTTTCCCAGTAAAAGTGTTTCTTCCATGTGACTATGACTAAACATTATACAAATAACGCACGTCCCAGAGTGCAATAGCGGTGAATGCAGTACGCGTGAGGTTTCTTTAGATTGGTGCCGCTCTGTGCAACGAGCCGCTTGCGGCGAGTTGACAGTGCGAACCATCTGAAGAAACCGAGCGAACACTGCATTTACGTTTCGCACAACAGGGTCAAGTGCGTTATTTGTTTTATAAAATAGCGACACAAACAGCAACAAACAAAAGTTTAGATCTTAAGTAGATCTATACGAGAGTTCGATCTAACGTTAGATCTAGAGTTATGTTGGTTCTAGAAATAAAATGAGGGTCTAAGACCTTGCAGGCTTACCAAAAAGTCCACGGGATTCATTGTTTGATTAAAAATAAAATGCATAGGGTGTCTAGAGACGAGTCTACATCAGACAGCTGAAATTCCTGGCTTCATTATAAAATCCAAAAGTCAAAACGGGTCTAAATCCAAGGCAAAAGTAAAACAAAAATTTGCTTTCTAATAATACCCCGCTCTAGCTAGCTAAGCTACGCGTACGCTGCATGCGCTGGGGATCATGGTGGAGCGTACAATATTAGCTACGCGTAGCCTACAATAATTGCAATGCACTCGAGGGAGCGCGTACTACACGTACGCGCGCGCACTGGATCTCCATGGTCACGCGTACGCACCGTGCAATATAACTTTTTACTGCGCTTTTTCTGCACTCATTTCTGCAAAATCGTGCTTGCATCAAAAATTTGTCAATGCCATGTGACGCGTATTGACCAATCACGATGCTTAAAATACTAGAGCCATTTTATAAACCTGTATATTGACTTTTAAGTATAATAACAAGTATATACATGTACATTCATAACTATTTAAAATAGAATTTCAATTTAAAAAAAAATCATATTCAATCAAATATTGCCATATTCCCCAAATAATTCACTGTTATCTGCATGTACTATACACACAATATTTTTCAGTCTTCTTGTAACTTTGGATATTGGGCATTAGTGGGCAATAATGTACAGTGTTTTGCAGCTTACATTTTACTTACTATTTACTCAACTTGCAATCTCTTTCCTTTTCTTATCTCAGGAGCAACTGCCGGATTTCGCGGACAACTCCAACGCCTACCGAAAGTGCCACAGCCAGTTCACGGACACGGCCGACTACCGGCACTTTGGCCGAAACACGTACAAGGACGAGAGCGGGATCTACGCAAACACGCAGCTGAAGAGAAACATTTATCAAACCACCAACACCATCCCAAAAGTCTTAGAATGATGATGGTGATGATGGTTGTTTAGTAGACTGGACTTATAATCTATTTATATTTTTCAAATGAGATTCTACACGATGCTGATGAGCACTATTGGACATCAACTTTGCTGATACTGATGCAGCTAGAACCCTCTTACATTATGAGGATGATGATGAAATTATGTTATCTATTCAACTTTTGTCTGCAGAAAATTAAATTCAAATGGGTCTGTAAGAGACACTGGATGTTGTAAATGATGATCATCAGGTTTGCTAATAATCACTCTTCTTTTTTACTCAATTGATCACATGAAAAACATCTAAAATTCTTGAAGTCTTTTGACTTTAATGGATGCTACAATTATTGAACTCTGATTTTCTTGATAATCATGCAAGTTTTCTTCTATAATATGCACACAATTCCCAAAACCTTAGAACGGTCATGATTTTATTGCAGTAGACTGTACATCATCTCTACATTTCCAAACATAGTTTTAAATGCAGCATTTAGAGAGTGAATGCCCCCAAAATTATGTGATTGTGAAGTTTTCATGTCTTTTTCTTCAAAGATCCGTCCAAATTCTGTCCCATCATACCATCGGTAATGGGATGATGATGAAGCAAGTGCCTGGATGACAGTTTGCGGAATATGTCTTATGTTTCAAGTTAAAGTATAGCTTTACAAACGGAAAAGTCTGAACGCTCTAGCTGTTGGACAAAAGATCAGCTTATAAAATACCTGTGTTTTGTATACAAATATATGCAAGCTGTCAGTTGATCAGAGTCCAATTCTTACAAAAGTTGTTACACAATCATTGCACACAATTACTCTGACATTTATTAAATACAAAATCATGAATAGGTTGTAATAACCAAGAATTTTACAATTTGTTGTTTGATCTTATTTTTGAAATCACTACATAAAGCCATCAATAAATATGTGACTTAACCAACAAAGCCTTTTCATCTTATCGCTCATTGATGCAATGATTTGAATAAAACAAAACTATGCATTCTCTTTTCAAGAAGATCAATATTGGTGAAAAAATGTTATAAATATTTATGAATGATGTTATCCGTGATGTTGTTTCTGAAAGAAAATTTATTTCAACAACAACATTTAAAACAACAAAAATATTTGGTGAAAATATTGATCTTTTCTTATCTGTATTAGAACTATTGCTGCAAAATCTCTTATGCAATCTTGTTTTTGATTCAAGTATTAATCTCTCAGTATAAAGTGTCTTATTTTACTCTTGTTTCTTCCTGACATATGCACTACCTTGACATTACATTTCATGTGAAACCTGATGTAGCATTGTTTCATTAGTGACTTAAGTATCATTTGAGTTCTAATGTTTATATAAGTGCAAGTAAAAGTGTAACTTCACGCCCTGTGTCATAAAGAGTTGTGATTGACTTGAATCATTCTCAATTTACAGAGAAGGTTGAGTTCTGGGAAGAGGTGAAAAATAGTTTGTGAGCGTTATCATTGTATTATGCAAGTGTGGAAGAACATCAGATAAAAAATGTTCCCTGAAAAACATGGCTCTTCAGATGCCTTAATATTCTAACAATATTACTACAACATTTTATATTTTTGTTTAATTCATAATTTATGTAATTATCTCTACTGTTATGTTATTCATGTACTCTGAAGGTGAAAAATTTATCAAATCATGTTGAACATTTCAAATATGTATATTTAGCAATTTTAGATTTAAAAAAATAATAATGTCATGATATTTGATAGCAATAAAGACAATGAATAAATGTGAATTGTTTTATTTTTCAACTATTTATTTATTTATTAATATCAATTGCACTCGTAGATATAAATACATGCGTTCTAATATTTTACAGACAACATACCAGTAATAACAATATACCAGTAATAACAATATTCCATTATTTTCACTCATCAAAATAACTTGTTACATTTTTGTCACATAGTTATGCAGTTTATTCAAAATTGTACTACATACACAGCTAGAAATAGCAAATATACCTGCATAATTAATGTCCACTCTTCACACTTGGCATATCCAACATACAATTAAATAAAATCGCAAACACATTTTTTGAATAAATCTGAGGCAATAGGCCATTTTTGTAATGTAATCGAATTGATATTTAAGTGCCTCGATATGAATCATTTCATTCACCTGTTACAAATAATTGTATTTCAATGGTCAGAATGCACATTGCATAATTATTACGTGTTGTTAGGTAGGGCAACCCGTTATGTTTGTCCTACCTAGCAACAACTTATGTATGCAAATTGAATTCTGACCATATAGAGATACATGTATTCGTAACAGGTGAATGAAATCATTTGTATCACGAAGGCAAATGCATAAATTTGGTTACATTACGAAAATAGCCTATTTCAGTAGCTCTGTCCATAATTTTTAAACGTGTGAACATTACGATGACGCATTACACAGCCCTTTCGCGACCATCATTCCATATTTTGAGGCTTGGCTCACCTTTTGATTGAGAGCCCAAAACAATATGCCAGATGCATGAGTAGAAAGGGCAACAAATTCGAAACACTTTGCATCCATTTTTTGTTTCATGACCATATTGCTTTTAATGCCAGGATTTTTTGGTATGAAAATAAGCCTTAAAATTCTTTAATTGGCAACTTGTTGAAAGAGTCAAAATCATTGTGATTTTTTCGATCAAAATTTGCCATTTTCCCCCAAACTTTTCGACAACATTCTTGCCCATGTATATTTGTGTTCACTTTATTTTAACAATGTAGCAATTAAAGAACAATGTCGTTATTTTTTCAATTTTAAGAACAATTATGATCAATGTAGGGGATAGGGTATTCAAATTTCTCTTGAGATGATTTATTCAATATCTTTGCAATCGTATTATGTTAAGTTTGAGTTCTTTGATTAAATCTTGCATCATGGTTCACTTGGCACACAAAACATTACAGCTATATTGATGATTGTGAAACTTCGTCAGATCCAAATTTTGCATTTGCAAACGCTTCTAGAAATTTGGAGCTCGCCTACAAAATTTACCATTCTAAAAATTGTTTGTTACAGGACCCCGTCTTATATAAAGAGTTGATATAAATCGCAACTATGTACATGAAAGATAGGAAACTGTAAACTTGCGACTGACTGGATTGGAGGACTTGCGATTGATTCAGATCAATCGCAACTCGTTATAAGACGGGGCCTTGATTTGATTTAAACGAATATCAGACATTTCAAGTCGCTTTATTTCAGTCTCGAAATGTTTGAAAAGGATATGAAAACTTACAGTAATAATCTGACATTTTATTTAATTTTAAGTTTCATTTCGACACAAAATGCGAATAAAGTTTTCTTGCATGCGGAGCAACTGAGTACTACTGTTCGCGAAATGTTCATAACAAAATTAAGCGTAAATGCTTTGCTTCTACTGTCGGTAGGATACTGTATTTAAAAACTAAATCGACCACAGAACACTTATACTTTACCAATGAGATTAAATTGACTTCAGTAACATCGTAAAAACATAGCAATACCATAATAAATAATCAGCAAATAAATATGGAATGTTCATTTCAAAAAAGACATTGCACTGCTTTCAGAAGATAAACACAAGCAACATGAAGTATTGTTTGTTCTTAGACATATGTATATTACTTTATACAATATGGATTTATGTACAATGATTTTGACATAGATTTGCGTAAACTCTGCAAAGCATCGGCTCTTTATCTATTCAGTATTCCTTCCAACCCCCTCTACGGGGGAAATGCAGGTTGTCCCTTTGGAAAGTATTCCCCATATCATTGATGAGGCCAGTAATAATGTAAGTAATCTTTTTTCATGTAACTAAGTATTATTCACAATACTAATTCATAACAAGTGAGAGGATTATAATGCTTTATGGCTTCATAAAAAACTAAAATTGAGTTGGAGTTTAATTTACATGAGTTCATATAAGACTGAAAGTTTTGTCAAATATCTTCATTAAAGAATTAATGATAAATTAACACGTTTTTTTTTAAAAAATCTGAATTTAACATTTAACAATGATGCATTTCACCACAAATTTAATTGATTAATTAATTATTTATTTTGGCGATTCATCTTAACGTGACTTTTAAGTCAGATGTTTTGTTTGAACCCCCCCCCCCCTCCACCCTTGGATGTCATGGCCTTAAAACTAAAACCACAGAACATAAAAACTGAACCTTTGTTGAAAACTACAAATCAACCAAAATACGCCTATTCAAGAAACAACACTGACCGGTTTTCATTCACAACCACAGTAACGCCAAACTAGAAATACTTTAATACCTCTGCTTTACAAACATGTTCAAAATTTCAAAAATACTACAAGGAATTTCGCAAAATTTAAGCTCATGTTAAGAAC